>LPNX010951998.1:131102-162470 GCA_001517045.1 Pseudotsuga menziesii
GTGATTAGGTCTACTAGGCTACACAACTCTAAATGTCCTTGCATGTTGGATTCCCTTGTATAACATGGTAGTTCTTCAGTACTTGATGAGATACAAAAATTCAAAATTTCAATTAATCACTTATAAATAAGTCAGATGAGATCAATGTTTTATTTGAGACATTTTCACTCGACATATTTAATTCTTTTGAGTAACTCCTAGTGCTTATCTTGAGCCCATACTCAACGCTAAAAATAGGGAGTTACAAACTTAGTGCAATTCTAGAGCTCCTCACTCCACAATAATGCTAGGATGTATTTTTAGAATACACCTAGGGATTCAACGGCCAAGGATTTGATGTTCCATAGCTTATGATCAACATCAACTTGGAAGGCTCCGGGGATTAATTTATCTTTTCATGTGCTTCAGAGCTTCATACTCAACACAAAGGTTTTCATAACTCATGTATTCTAGAGATTCTATCTCAACACAAACATAAACACTCATGTGCTCCAAAGCTTCTCACTCAACATAAACATTTAAATACTCATGTGCTCGAGAGCTCCTCACTCAAAACAAAACATATCATCAATCATGTGCTTCAGGATCCACTCCCAACACATAAAATCATACTTAAAACATATGTAATTGGCTTACACCCAATATATCAAACATATCATCATGTTCATATGCAGTGGGGTTCTAGATCCAATATACCAAAATGGAATATTAAAATAACATCATAATCAATGGGGCTTACTCCCATAAATGTTAGGTCAAATTTCGGGATATTACATCCCTCCCCACTTAGAACAACAACGTCCCTGGTGTTCTAGGGACTCGAAATGAAATCATGAAATAAGGCTAGGTAATCCTTTATCATGGTCGCTTCATTCTCCCAAGTAGCTTCATCGGCCTCAAAGTGCTTGCATTGCACTTTCAACTAGACTATGATGTTCTTCCTAAGCTACACCTCTCTCTTGTCCAATATATGAAGAGGTTCAGGGGGAAAATCCCCTTTAGGTTCCACTTGTAATAAGGACTAGTCAATCACATGTTTAGTATTATAAACATATTTCTTTAATAAAGATGCATGTAAAACATTATGGGCTCTTATGTGAGCAGGTAATTCTAGTTCATACGCCATTGGAACCCTCTTGGCCAGTATCTCAAAGTGTCCACAAAATCGAGGTGCTAACTTACCACACCTTTCCAAGCTGAACGAGCTTCATTTTTATTTTACATTCAAGTAGACATGGTAGCCTACTTGATACTCTTTATCTTTTCTTTTCTTATATGCGTAGATTTTCTCGAGGTCTTGTTCTTGTTTAAGATTCACTTGGATGTTGGAAACCAATTGTTCCAAGTCCTTTAATAAGCCAGTCCCTAACATGAGACGATCCATCGAGCTATCCCAAGTAACCGGTGTTCTACACTTCCATCCATAGAGTACCTCAAAGGGACTCATCTTGGCGGAAGTCTGGTTTCCATTGTTATATGCAAAATATGCAAGATGTAGGTAATCTTCCCACTTGCTGGGGTTGTTCATGACATACATCCTAAGCACGCCCTCTACAATCTGGTTTACGCTTTCTGTCTTCCCGTCTGTCTATGGGTGGTAAGCAATACTAAAGTTCAACTATGTCTCTAATTCAAAGAATAAGGATCTCCAAAAGTTCCCGATAAAATTAGTATCTTGATCCAAGATGATTTCCTTGGCTATCCTATGCAATCTAAATATCTCCTTCAAGAAGATATCGGTAATGTGTACTTCCTTATAGGTCAACTTACTGGATCGAAGTGTGCTTCTTTTGACAATTTGTTAGCTACTACAAAGATAGAATCATTTTGTTTCTTACTCTTAGGTAGACTCGTGATAAAATCCATCCTAATGACCTACCACTTCCATTCTGGAATGGGTAATGGATGCAACAACCCTGAAGGATGCTGGTGCTCATCCTTGACCAGCTGAACTTCCTAACATTCTTGACATTTCATGATAAAAAATGGTATGTCGGTCTTTAACTTAGGCCAGAAAAAGTGTATCTTAATTGTGGATATCATCTTTTGATATCCTGGATGCTTTGAGTAGGGTGTGCAATGAAATTATGTGAGGATGTTGGACCAAATGTCCTCTCCTTCTGGAACATGGAATCTCTCTTTGGACCATAGCAGTCATGTTTAGTCTACCTTGTACTTTTTTTTTGTTGAAACAACTTGTCCTCTTGGACCTTCTTGAGGATTTCAACATAGAAAGGGTCAACTCTATTTCCCATTCTAATCCTCTTATGTAAATCTGAATCGGTTTGACTTAAAGTCACCTCGTATATCATATGAGTTCTCCAGCTCAAAGCATTGGAAATCTTGTTCTCATTTCCCTTTATATGCTTTAGCTCGAAAAGGTACTCGCTAAGGAAATCCAACCATCTGTCTTGCCTGGCGTTCAAATTCGGTTTCTCAAATAAATATTTCAGACTCATATTGTCTGTCTTCAGAAAGGATTTCCTTCCCATGAGGTAGTGCCTCTGCATATTCAAGGCGTGGATGATGGCTGCTAACTCAAGATCATGTGTGGGGTAGTTATTCTCATGTTCTTTTAACTTTCATGATTCATAATATATCATGTAATCATTCTGCAAGAGGACACCTTTGAGCCCTTCCTTGCTTGCATCCTTGCAAATAATGAATTCCCCATAAGGATCCGCAATTCGTAGTATCAGTGCGGTCATCAAAAGTTATTTAAGATTTTGAAAACTCTCCTTGCACTTGGTCATCCATAAGAATTTATTTTCCTTCTTTTGCAAAGCGGTCATGGGACAAGCTATCCTCGAAAAATTCTCAATGAACTTCCGGTAATAACCGGATAATCCCAAAAATCATCTAATGACGGTGACACTAGTAGGGGTAGGCTAATATTCTATGGCTTTAATCTTTTTTAGGTCCACGGCTATCCCTGTCTCGGAGATGATGTGACCCAAGTACTGTATCTGTGGTTTTTAAAAATCACATTTACTAAACTTGGTGTAGAGCTGGTGTTCTTGTCACACCTGTAGCACTATGTAGAGGTGTTCCTCGTGGTCCTCTTTACTCTTAGAGTAAACTAGGATGTCGTCTATAAAGACCAAAACAAATCTATCCAGGTATTTACTGAATGAATTGTTCATCATACACATAAATTTCACGGGTACATTGGTCAACCCAAACAACATTACTACAAACTCGTAGTGGTCGTACCTTGTAACAAAGGTGGTTTTGTGAATATCCTCGTCGCAAATCTGTACATGATGGTCCTCAATGTGTTGTTCTCTTTCAACTTCTATGTCTTGTATTTTTACTGCAAATAGTTTGCATCCTTTCCTAATGCACTTCTTTGCTTGTAAATAGGATATCTTCCTTATGGAAACTTTCTTCGGTATGCCTTGAATATTTACTTAATTCCCTTCGCTATCTGTACACAAGATTGACTTGTGTAAGCAATTGAGCATAACATGGTGTTATTTCAACCAGTCCATGTTGATAAGTATATCATATGATCCTAATTGTGGGATGTTCAGGTTTACTTTAGTAGGAAAACCATTCAGGTTCACCTCACAATCTTTAACTATTTCTGAAACATTCTATTTTGTACCTATGGCTAATTGTACCAGTTAAGGTTTATCATGTTTAACTTTACCTAGTTTACATACATCCACAATATTAGGCGATAAATAGCTCCGACAAGCACCAGGGTCAATCAGTATTGAAATAGAAGTGTTTAATATCTTACCTTCTATCTCAACCATGGTATCTTGATGGTCTGACTATCGGCCATCCAAGGCTGCATAAATCCATGGTGTTCTAGCTATGTCCTCTACCATTGGTTCTTCTTATAAATTGTGCAAGACCGTATTGGTCTTGTTCTTACAGTCTCGGGCATAATGAGGCCCTTCGCATTTCATTAGAGGAAATTTGGGGTCTAAAATGGGCCTTATAAGAAAACGTGCCAAAATAAGTTTTTGTGTGTTGGAATTCAAGAACCAATAGAATTTCAATAAAATAAGTCAACCATAATGGTTGAATTGACATATTTGTCATTAAAAAAAACTACTTTTTTTGTTCATATTTTTGACATATCTCATTGTGTTTTTACTCAAATTTCGATCGGGAGAGCTCGTTGGATGCGGAATTTGATTTCGCATCCAACGAGTACCCACATTGCATACTTTTGATGGACCCCGCTACCCTAAAAATAAGAAATACCTGAAAAAATGTGATGATGACATCATCATCACGTTTTTTCAGGTATTTCTTGTTTTTGGGGTAGCGGGGTCCGTCAAAAGTATGCAGTGTGGGTACTCGTTTGATGCGAAATCAAATTCCACATCCAACGAGCTCTCCCAATCGAAATTTTAGTAAAAAGATAGGGAGATATGTCGAAAATACGAACACAAAAAGTAGTTTTTTTCTTTCTTCCTCCAAAATTAATCAATATTATTTTATTATTTTAACTATTATTTTATTATTTTCCTTAGGAGGCCCATTTTAGACCCCAAAATTCCTCTAATGCCAACATTTAATTTGCAGTGGGGAAGCATTGGCTCCCCAATTTGTTGCTGGTTGTTAGAGTTTGGAGCTGGTACATATGGATTTATACCCGTTTTGTTGAAGTTCTTGTTGGTTGGAAAATTGTTGTTCTATTTTATGTACAGTGGTGGTTTAAATCCTAGTTTAGCGGCTATCTCAGAAGGTCCTAGACCTATCTCGACTTTTGTCAATGTTCTCTTGCCTCAGCTGTCCATGCTCATGGCAAATCCTAGCTTTGTGTAAGGTAGTGTCAAATGTGCTACGCATGTCAAATTCAATTCTTCTCCGAAAGGTGGGAGGAAGGCATCCTAAAAACTACTATATATTTGCTTTCTCATGCTTGATGTATGGTAAATAAAGCAACATATCCAAAAATGTGTTAGTAAAAGAATCCATAGTCATGGATCCCATTCGTAATTCGTGAAACTCTTTCACTTTTTTGTCGAAGAACCTTTCCAACATGTATTTCTATTGAAAAACCTTGCGAAACTTACTCCACTATATTTCTCTTAACTCATCTTTCTTGGTATGATTCAAATCTCTCCAACATCTAGTTGCTTTTCCATTTAAGTTATAGATGGCTAAACGGAATTTAATTTCGCTGAAGTAGTTATGAACTCGGAAATATTTTCTCATACCTAAAAGCCATTCCTCAACTTTCTTCCCTGTGTTCATCTCTCCTTCATAGGTTTGACCTTTTATTTTTTGAAGCTCTCCCTGGAGATTGTCATCATTTCTCAGTTTATTTTTGCATGGAGAAAGAGAATCATCACTAGAAAGACTATGATAATCTCCTTTTGGAGGTTCATGGGTATGTTCTTGTTTTCCTTCTTCTCTTGGGCTGCTGGCCTGTTTAGGATAAAATTATTTCTTGAACCTATTTGTGGAGTGGGTTTTCCTTGCAGGCTTCATTAGAGGAAATTTCAACTCAAAATGGGCCTTTTAACTTTAACTCAAATTCCATGTCATCATGTGTTAGCCAATGAAATTGCTTTAAATTTGAAATACTGTATAGGTCTTAAACATTTTTTTAATATAAATTTGGGGATAGGTATCATAAAAAAAATACTTTTTTGTTTGTATTTTCGACATATCTCCCCATTTTTTTATTCAAATTTCAATCGGGAGAGCTCATTGGATGTGGAATTTAATTCTGCATCCAACGAGCTCTCCCGATCGAAATTTGAGTAAAAAAAGGGGAGATATGTCTAAAATACAAACAAAAAATTAGTTTTTATTTTCTTCCTCCAAAATTAATAAATATTATTTTATTATTTTAACTTATGCAGAATGTGGCGTACTTTGTTTCATTGCACTATATTGTTGTAAGTTGTTCTTACTTCCTTTTCTATGTTTTCCCAACGTGGTTATTAGTGTAAAGCTATGTTTTCGTTATGTTTCTTAATATCTAAGTTCGATGGTTATGTATTTATATTTATGTATGTTATTTCAATTGCTTACTCATTGGTTATAAAGTTTGATTACTGTTTTATGAATAATTATGACTTAACTTGTATTGTCAAGGGTTGTAGTGGAGGGACTTGTTTCCCTTGTAAAAACACATGGAAGGTACTTTTTTTACTTGCCGCTACAGGGATTACTAAGTTCTTATTTGAACTAATGCATTGCTTTCCTTGTCATGTGCAGGTGCACTTGACGACGAAAAAATGACTATGATGGCTACATAAGACATACTGTCTATACTTTACTATCACACTGCTTGGATGATGAACAGAGTTATAGTCCTATCCGAGTTATTATTATTACGGGTGTTTAGTTGTTGTTTACGCAATGCTGGGTGTTATTAATCCTATGTTGTATTTGTTACCATTATTGTTTATGGTCTTATGACCTTGATTTAATTATACCCGCACTTAACATTTACATGGTATATAATTTATAGGGATTATTTTATTATAACCTATCCCTTTGTTTTTTTTTAAGGTTGTGGTGTAAAGGGTTGAAAGCATAATATGAGCCATTCATGGCATATTACATATGACATGAATTATGGCTATATCCTAATTATACTATGCAAATTTTGGGGTTGATGATTTGTATGGCGGTCAATTGTTGCAATACGATTTGGGGTGGCAAAAACTACAGGCCTTGGGTTTTGATTTCATGTAATGGATGCCAGTGTGGAAAAATTAATGCACCTTGGGAAACAGGGGTCTCAAGCTTAGGTCTTAGACTCGTACAAAGGTTTTTTTCATTTTTGATTTCTATATGGAAGATCTATCTCTGGTATGCACTGTGGCATGGAAATTGGAGGTTGGTTATGCTTGAAGGTATGTCTTCCAGTCTGGTTTGGAAGTGGTTGTTTAGTTGTTTTAGTTTGGTATCCGGTATACTCCTTGTCTTGGATTTGGTTTGTTGCAGGTTGCAAGGTTTGGAAAGCATGATTCGTGGGTCTCCCCGGTGGTCAACACGTTACCCATTATAGGTAAGCCCTACTGTAACAAGTTGAAACTTGCTCCTTCTCTTGTGTGGGTGTTGTGACAGAACGTGAACCTCGTCGTTGGTTGAATGCTTGGTTTGGGTTTTAATGGTTCCAATTTGGAAAGATGGACTTTCGGTAAATTTATGTAAAGTATCCAAAGATGCGGTTATGATTTGGGTTTTTGTTTGGGTTGGTGCCTTCGGGGCGAGGCTATTTGAGATTCGTCTCTGTAAATGAATACTCCATTTGACAAGTTGGCCATAGTGAAATAATACAAACACTGTGTTTTTGTGTAAATTAATGGGTATGGTAAATGGTGATGGGACCATTGCTTGCATTGGTGCAATTGCTTGACTGTGTATTTTTGTATATATTTTGCAATGGTTAAATTTGTAGTGCATTTGTTGTTGTGAATGTGTGGTGGTTATGATTCTTACTTTGGGTGCTAGTTGAATTTGTGTAAACTTGTATTTCTTGTTTAAGTTCTTAATATAGATATGTTAAAAGCATTATGTTGGCCTTTGGAGCCATCCCATTAATGGAAATGGTATTCCCACCATTTAGAGTAGCGACTGTGTAAGACTCAGAAGGGATGAGAAAGGAGAACGTATGTTATGAACATAATCACAAAAAGGAAAGTATGATAAACTGGAAGGCTAAAAGATCAAATAATTTTGAACAGAGAAAGAAAGGTTTCGTACCTAACCGTAATTTTAGGAATAATAACACAGGAAATTTTCCTAGTAAAAATTTCCAAGGGAATAAAGGTAATTCACAGTTAAATCCAAATGGTCAAAGAAATAAAGAACATGTTAATAATCATAGTAATTACACTAAGAATATTGAATGAAAGGAGCCATTAAAATGATGGAAATATAATGCTCCTCATTATGCATCAGTTTGCCCCAATTGGAAGAAGACTGTTAGCAACATACATACGATATAGGAGGAGATGACTGTTGGTGATCTAGAAAGGACAATACCCAGGATTAATGCAACACTAGAAAATAGGCAGGAGAACTATCAAATTTCCATGGTGGAAGTGGAAGGTAAACTAAATCAAACATCTATATCTATTCTAATTGATTCTGGGGCTAGCTTAAGTTATATTTCTCTTGATTTAGTAGAAAAATGGAAATTATCAGTAGAAAAGTTTGCAATGTCATGGTTAGTCTAGCGAGATACTGGCCATGGGGGCGTCACCTAGGGACAAATATGATATCACGTTCCTTCATATTGGGGGGTTAAAAATAAAAAAATTATTAACCAATATATTGGTGGTATATTAGGGGTAAAAAGGGTTTTTTTTTTACTATATAAATATGCAATATGTTGGGGGATATTTTATTTTGCAATCCTACGCACGCCTCCAACATAAGCCATAAGCCTGCATGCACTCTGCGTGATGCTGCATAGGGTTTTATTTGTTAGTTTTTCAACATTAAGATAGCATTATGTTAGGATCTTTATTGAGAGAATAACAAGTACATCAATCAAACACAAGAGACAATGAACACAGTGTTTTTGATCGGGGAAACCATAAATGGAGAAAAACACACAACTTCCTCAGAGATAGAATCAACACAATATTTGAAACCCCAAAACAATAAGATGCACTCCCGACAGCAGTAATCTTCTTCTTGTCTAGCCCCAGTGTCTTCTCCTTCCTCAACTATGCGCTACACTTGAGTGTGTGAGTGATGTGTGCTAAATATAGATCCCATCTCTCTATTTATACTAATCCCGACATGACTAAAACCCTACTAGGTCCGACCTCTACTTGGAGAGTCTAATAATCCTAGTGCCCTAGAACTACGGGGACTTTAACCCTTAGACAATCGAAGGGTTACCCACTATGACTTGACATGACTTGTTTACATTATTGATCCTCTCGATCGGAACATCAGGGATTGACAACATGACTCAAATACATAATAGATACATCCCGGAATAAAAATCGGGTTATAGAACATAAGATACATAGATGAATACATTCTGAAGTTACAAATACATCAACACTCCCTCTTAACTAGGAAGGTATTCTTTCAACACAATTTTCAGCACCGGTCTTCTTCTCTGTATCAACTGGATCATCTAGTCATATGTATCTCGAGTCTTCTGAGTATTCAAGTTATCTTCATATTCAAGTCATCTTTATCCTTCGAATCTGGATCATCTCTCGATCTATATCATCATGGGACATCATCACTAGATCTGGATCATCTCTCGATCTGGATCAACATCATTGGATCTGGATCATCACTCGATCTAGATCTGGATTTGGATCATCTCTCAATCTGGATCATCACTACCAGATCTGGATCATCACTCAATCTAGATCTCTCAGAGTCATCATTACTGGATCTGGATCTCACCTGGTCATCATCATGTGTGTTCTATCGCGTCATAGGAAGTTCTACAAAGCCAACCTTCTTTCATGTTGGATGTATGCCTACCTCCTCATAGGTCTTTGGTAGCCCTTACATTTGACCTACTCGTTAGAATGGAGAACACTCACATCTGACCTGCTTGTTAGAAAGGCGGTAGCCCTTATATCTGATCATATAGGACCTAATCCTACAGTCACATCAAAATGGCCATCACTCACATATGACCTACTCATCAGAAAGGTGGTAGCCCTTATATCTATGTAGGAGCTCATCCTACATCAGAATGGCCAACACTCACATCTGACCTACTCGTCAGAAAGGCGGTAGCCCTTACATCTGTCCTACTCGACAGAATGGCTAGCACTCACATCTGACCTACTCATTAGAATGGCGGTAGCCCTTACATTTGTCCTACTCGATAGAATGGCCAACACTCACATCTGACCTACTCGTCAGAATGGCAGTAGCCCTTACATCTGTCCTAATTGACAGAATGGCCAGCACTCACATATGACCTACTCGTCAAAATGGCGGTAGCCCTTACATCTGTCCTACTTGATATAATGGCCAACACTCACATCTGACCTACTCGTCAGAATGGCGGTAGCCCTTACATCTGTCCTACTCAACAGAATGGCCAGTGCTCACATCTGACATGGAAGGAACTAAATCCTCTCACCATGACAGAATGGCCTTGCCCTTCCATCTGACCTGCTCGTCAAAATGGTGGTAGCCCTTACATCTGTCCTACTCGACAGAATGGCCAGCTCTCACATCTGACATGGAAGGAACTAAATCCTATCACCATGAAAGAATGGCTCAGCCCTTACATCTGACCTGCTTGTCAGAATGGCTTTGGGACTCATCACTTTCCCTTAGATGAAACCTCGATCTGGAGAACACCAAGCTTCTCCCTAAAGTACTCAAACTTCACTCTGGATAATGGCTTCATCAACACACTAGCTATCTATTCCTCCGTCGCAACATATTGGAGCTTCACTGCTCCCCTCTGCACCATATCCCTAATATAGTGATACTTGATCTCGATATGCTTCAACTTGTCATGGAATACTGGATTCTCTGACAACTTCACACAACTTTGGCTATCACAATGTATACAAGTAGCATCCAACTAGAGATCAAATATATCGGACAATAGCTTCCATAGCCATACTGCCTCACAAATAGCTCAACAAGCTGCGACATACTCTGCTTTAACTATACTTAGTGCCACATAGGATTTCTTCCTACTAAACCAAGAGATCACACCTGATCCCATACTGAAGGAACACCCTAAATTGCTCTTCCTATCGATGGCATTTCCTGCCCAATATGAATCAACATAAATCTCCAGGTTAATCTTTTGATTCGCATCATACTTGATCCCATAATCAATTGTACCCCTCAAGTACCTCAGAATATGCTTTATATCAATTAAGTGAACATTTCTCGGATCTGTCAAGAATTGGTTCAAGGTGTTCACAGCAAAGCAAATGTCTGGTCTTGTGTTCATCAGGTACATCAATGACCCAATCATCTGATGATACATCGTAGCATCAATCGTCTCTGAAGAAGCATCATTCAATAGCTTCAGGTTTGATGCCATAGGTGTGGCCATAATCTTGCAGTCCATCATCCCAAACCTCTTCAAGATGTCTACTGCATACTTCCCTTGTCCAAGGAAGATTCCATCCGCATTCTACCACACCTCCATACCTAGAAAGTAATGCATCATACCCAATTCCTTCATCTTGAACTCGGCAGCAAGCTTTCTCTTTGTATCAGTAATCGACCCATCCATACCTATCATAAACAGATCATCTACATATAGTAGAAGCATCACTGGGTTTCCATCTTCAACCTTGTAGTAAAGGTTGGAATCTGCTATCAATTTTTCCGTACCATGTCCTTGGTGCCTGTTTCAAACCATACAAGGCTTTCCTCAATCTGCATACATGAGACTCCCTGTCATGTGTCTCAAAACCGAGTGGTTGTTCTACATACACTTCCTCTTCTACTACACCATTCAAGAAAGCAGTCTTGACATCCATTTGGCGTGTCTTCCATTTCATCACTATAGCCAGAGCAAGTACTGATCTGATGGAAGTGTATCTAGCTACAGGTGCAAAGGTCTCTTCATAGTCTATTCCCTCTTTTCGAGAGAAACCTCAAGCTACAAATCTTGCCTTATACTTTTCAATGCTACCATCTGCAGCATGCTTGATCTTGTAGATCCATTTGGAAGTTACAACTGAATTCCTATCTGGTCTTTGGAAAACATCCCAAACATCATTCTTCATGATCAATTGGTATTCTTCGATCATAGCATCCTTCCATTCTTTCCGTTCTGTCACTTCTTCATAACTGGAAGGTTATTTATCAATGAAATAACATAGTAAATCTACATACCCGGAACAAGATCTGGTCCTCTTTCTTTCTTTATGATTCTCTTCTGGAGCCCCATATCTTTCCGTACCTTGGATAAGTTCTCACACCCAAGCAGGTTTCCTCTTGTGAGGATTCTTCTCCAGAGGTGGATCTACAGGTCTTTGTGGTTCTTCAAATTCTCGATCTTCTTCTCGATTTTCTTCATTCATGGTTGTATCATGAATTCTGGGTGCTTCTGCTTCTTCAGGTTCTTCAGCAGGTCTCTTTCTGGATTTGTTGTAAGTTGTGTCTTCATCAAATGTCACATCCTTGCTGATGTCAATCTTATTATATCCTGGGAAATATATTCCGTAAGCCTTCGAGCTTTTAGAGTATCCCACAAATATACCCTTCTTTCCTGAAGGATCTAATTTAGTCTTGTTCTCTTTTGGAATGTGGATGTACATAGGACATCCAAATATTCTGAGATGGATGACTTCTGGTTTCTTGCCGAAGAAGAATTCTTCAGGAGTCTTGTTCTCGAGTACTCTATGTGGAGTACGGTTATGTACATACACCACTGTTCTGGAAGCTTCCGACCAAAGATGCATAGGAAGGTCTTGATCATGAAGCATTGCTCTTACAACTTCCATGATAGTTCTGTTCTTCCGTTCTGCAACCCCATTCTGTTGTGGATTATAAGGAGTGGACAACTCCCTCTTAATCCCCGATTCTTTGCATAGCTCTCTGAATTCATTTGAAGTGAATTCTCCACCATTATCTCATTGAATGGTCTTGATCTTATTTTCAATATGGTTTTCGATCAAGGATTTGAATTCTTTGAACTTACTGAATACTTCGTCTTTGTTCTTCATGAAGTAAACCCATGTCTTCCTAGAAAAGTCATCAATAAAAGAAACATAATATGCATACCCTCTTAGAGAGTTTGATGACATAGGACCGCATACATCGGAGTGGATGATTTCCAAGATTCCTTTTGCTTTGCTTTCACTGCTTGGAAATGTCTTCTTTGTATTCTTTTTCGCACATCCTTTGTAGACCCCATCATGTTTTTCTTGTATTTCTGGAAGACCTTCGACAGCTTTGCTTGCAATAGGTAGTGCTCTGTAATGCACATGCGCAAGCCTTCTATGCCAAAGTTCACTTGGCTCTATGTGTCATGGACCAAGGCTTGTTCTGGATGGCCCTTTAATTTGTACAATCCTCCTTCTTGTTCTCCAATCACTACCACATCATCGATAGTCTTTCCTTTTGGCCACATGATGACTTGACCATCGATCAATGCAACCTGTATTCCTTTTGCATTTAATGTTGATATGGAGAGAAGGTTCTTTTTGAGTCTTGGCACAAACAATACTTCTTTCATTGTTAGATATTTTCCAGAGTCTAACTTATATGAAGATTCCCCACTACCTTTTATTGGATATTGGTAGTCATCTCCTAGCTTTACCTTGTGAGGTGATTCATGTTCTAATAGTTTAACAAAGGATTCCTTGAATCCAACCATATGTTTTGAAGCCCCACTGTCTATAATCCAATCATCACTACCATGAGTAATGTTACCTGTGAGAGATGATATCAGAACATATTCATCCTTGCTTGAAGAACTTTCATATCTGGATCTCTTCCTAGATGGTTCATTATCGTCTGCAGCATGAGCATGATGTCTTCTTTTGTTGCTCTCCTTTACTATCTTCTGTTTGTTAGGACAATTCCTTGCATAGTGTCCTGCTTCTTCACAAGTATAGCATATGATCCTAGATACATCTCTTCTAGTATTATTTTTTTGAAAGTGCTTACCTCTAAAACCATGAGATTTTCTCTTGCTTGACTTGGAATGAGACTTGGAGTGTACTGTAAGAGCTTGGTCTTCACTTCCCATCTTCTCTTCTCGAGCTGCTATCCGAGCTTCTTCTTGAGAGCACTCTTCCCATAGTCTGCTGAACTTGAATAACTTCTTCCTAGCACAGATTCCTTGGATGAAAGAATCCAATGACCTAGGAAGGCCATTCAATGTAGTCATTACAATCTCTGCATTTTCCACTTCTTCATCAACTGCTTCTAGTTTCTCTTTGATCTGAGAAACTCTTGTGAAGTAAGACTGGATTGTTTCTGCATTCTGAATCCCGACATGACTAAAACCCTACTAGGGCCGACCTCTACATGGAGAGTCTAATAACCCTAGTGCTCTAGAACTCTGAGGACTTTAACCCTTAGACAATTGAAGGGTTTCCCACTATGACTTGACATGACTTGTTTACATTATTGATCCTCCAAATCGGAACATTGGGGCATGATAAAATGAATCAAATACATAATAGATACATCCCAGAATAAACATTGGGTTACAATACACAAGATACATAGATGAATACATTTCGAAGTTACAAATACATCATTATTAGGCCTGTATTATTATAACTTCGAAGCTACAAATACATAATAGATACATCCCAGAATAAACATTGGGTTACAATACACAAGATACATAGATGAATACATTTCGAAGTTACAAATACATCATTATTAGGCCTGTATTATTATAACTTCGAAGCTACAAATACATAATAGATACATCCCAGAATAAACATTGGGTTACAATACACAAGATACATAGATGAATACATTTCGAAGTTACAAATACATCATTATTAGGCCTGTATTATTATAACTTCGAAGTTACAAATACATAATAGATACATCCCAGAATAAACATTGGGTTACAATACACAAGATACATAGATGAATACATTTTGAAGTTACAAATACATAATAGATACATCCCAGAATAAACATTGGGTTACAATACACAAGATACATAGATGAATACATTTCGAAGTTACAAATACATCATTATTAGGCCTGTATTATTATAACTTCGAAGTTACAAATACATAATAGATACATCCCAGAATAAACATTGGGTTACAATACACAAGATACATAGATGAATACATTTCGAAGTTACAAATACATAATAGATACATCCCAGAATAAACATTGGGTTACAATACACAAGATACATAGATGAATACATTTCGAAGTTAACAATACATCATTATTATTGTGATTTTTCTCCATCGTTTTTTATGGATTTGGAGGGCGTTTTTTATGGTGAGTGGCAGTGTTGGTCCTCTGGTGCATAGCATTTTTCACCATTTTTTTCCACCGTGGTGCATAGCAGTGTTGGTCCTCTCGTGCATAGCATTTTTTCACCATTTTCAGGTCATGGGTTTGTGGTGGGTTTCTCTGGTGCATAGTAGTGTTGGAGGAGGCACGTTGGAGATCCACTGCATAGCATTCTTTGAGGTAAGGTATACTGTGTTTAATCCTCTGATTAAAAATTCCTTTTAATTCTTTTATTTATTAGGGGCTATGTTCCACATAGCTGAGTGATTCCTCGCTAGTTGACTGATGGATTACATATCTGCTTGTTAATGCCCAATGTGAGGCAGTGATGGGTAAGTTTTTATGTGCCCATTAGTGGGGAAGTTCCTGCTAAAGAAAAATTGCATTTGACTTAGTTTAACGCGGCCAGGGGGAGAAAGTAAAGCTAGGATTCTGGGATTGCTAGTTGATGCTAATTTATCTCTATTTGGAATGACTCCAGTGATTACATCTATGCTAATTTTGGTTTCTCGATCCATTGTACCTTTTTATCATGGTATGGTATCGTCAGATTCGGACATAGGGCAAGATTATACTCCTTTAGTTACTTTCTTCAATACTGACTGGGACGAGAAACTTGTTGGTCGATGAAACCCTAGTTGGAAAAAGAAACAACATGGGCTAGGAAAATAAATAATGGCTGGGACAATAAATGGTCTTATGAATTGCTTCAACTTAGATATCCCTGCACTCTACCTCGATGGAACAGCACTCGACCTTCTTCACCGATCCAAGTCAGAACTCAACAATGTTGTACCCAAGGAAAATTAGCCTTTAATTTCATTCCTCAGAAACAGTTCCATTTCCCATGTGTGTCCCTCAGATGTACTAGGTTGAATATAGTGCACACCAAGGCATGACAAAAGTCAAATTTTTATCAATTTTCAAGTTGAATCTCTATGCATTTTTGTGTAAAACTGATGTTTCTTGAAATATTATTCTAAGTAAAGAATTATGAATAAATTTTGACAGTGTAAACTGATCGTAGAGGAATTTTGCAGAGTGTAACTATAGTTAGGATAATACAGAGGGTTAAATTTAGTATTTGGAAATGAAAATAGGTATAAGAGGAACCTGTAGAATGAATCTCTTAAACCTAATGGAAGCATAAATGTATTGATATTTGATTTAGAGAATTCAATAGTTTGTAAACAACATGTTGGCATGTCATGAGTTTATTTATGAATTTTTAGGCAACATGACATTCAAGAAATCAATAATAAGAGAAAATTTCAAATACTGTTGCATTTCATAACGGCTTTAAAACTATACCAGAGGTCAAAAACATTTGAGATCTTTGCAATCAATTTCAGTGTTCATCAATATGTCATATCACTGGCACAATATGAAGTTGAATTTGTTACTCATAACTATATTGACATCTCATGAGAGTATACATGGACATCGAAGAGTATGATAAAAATGAAGATAGACAAAATACATAGGTAGAACATATATAAAGCACTCTATAAGCTTAATCTCATATAATAATTATTACATTACAAAATAGTTTATATTCTCAACAACTGATAGAGTCCCTCTAAAAAATTTCCAGCCTCAAATAATGAATTTGATTTCCATTTTATACGCCTCTAAGCAGTAACTAAATTATATTGACTTTGAATGATTTGTAACAAACTTGTAAGTATGTCCCTTTCGCTTTGAATTTTAACTAATTCTTATCCTTTTACTTTTAACTTGTATTACTTGTGGACTTCTTCCTACCACTACTTTGAGTTGTTTGTCCCCTCATATGCACATTAGGATGTCAGTTGGTTTTCCAATTGATTGATTTGTTGGTTGATTAGATGGAGGTAATCCTGCTTTCCCCATCATTTGGTGCATCATCTGAATATTTACCTGCCCTCTAGGTTGAATAAAAGCTAAAGGAGTTGCATGACCTACAAATTTCCTTGGAACTGTAGGGAAGTTTTGTCTACTTGGTTTCCCCTGTGGTACTCTCTCTACTTGGTTTCCCCAATGGTGTGCTGGAAGTTTTCCCTATGCTTTGACTTTTCGGTGGTAAATCTATCTTGTAATATCTTAACATTGCATGTTTATGTTTTCCGAGTGGAATGTGATGAGACTTTAGTGCTTCTAGGGATATTTCAACATCGGTGTTCTTCTCATATTATATAGGGCCAAGCTCCTGTAATAATCTTTTTAGATGGATCTAGATTTTAAATTGAGACTTGATCCTTTCAATAACCCAATCTCCTGTTATGACTCCTTCCAATGCATGAGTTTGAGGTGTGCCATTTATTTTCTATCAATTTGTATTTATATTCTTCTTGTGGGATAAATTATTCATTCCCATCCCATGGATGTGGAAACCTCAACTTTATGACTGTGTCAAACATGCTCATAAAATCATTTATATCAGCAACCAGTGATTTCACATTGATTTGAGTTATTTTCAATAGAGTTTGTTTCATCAACATTTGTCTGAACACCTTCATTAGCAATGTTATGTTTGTAATATGTAATTCCTCCAACTGTATTTTTCTTCTATTGTTCAAATAATATATTATTTTCTCAACTTGCTTGGGAATATTTCCCACTCTAGGTTTCTGTGCACAACAGTGAGGCATGCTGGATGAGGGTGAAGCAGTGGTGGCAGGGATGAGGTGCAACACTAATTAGGCCTATATAAAGCATAGTATTCATCTAGGTGTGGTTATGGATGCATGCATTAGAGAGCCAACATTAGCTTTTTCTTGTTGTAGAAGTGTTGTTACAAATTTAGGACAACAAATGCATTTTCATTAGTTAAAGGTATTTTTTAATTTTGTTAAGGTCGGTTCTTAAATTATGAAAGTGCATGAATCAAGGGAGTGGGACAGATCTGGGACAGGTCCCAGTTACCTAGGAGGAAGGCATATGATTTCATGCATTCAATTCTCTCTTAATGGGAATTCTATTCCTGGCAAAGTGATACATGTAGACTCTAGGTAGAGTTAGGGTTAGGGTTTTCTCCTAGCCTAGGGAACACCACATGGATGATTGCAATTCATTTTAACCTTAGCCTTTCTTAGTCTATGAAAGAAAGGTAGGGCTCACTATGAAGAGATGAATTTACGAGTTTGTGAGACTTCAGTTTTGAGCTAGTGCATTCAATTTCTTATTTCTAAGTCAATGTAAGCAGATGTGATTGAGAGTTCATATTTTTACTTAATGTTTGTTTTTTCCGATTGTATGTTTATGCAGGTTTAGTGTTCATACTTTGTTGTTTTGAGAGATGTTAGTAGTTTTCAGTTTCCTAATTGTTAGGGTTTAGTTTCTGAGAGCAGATCAGTGTACCATGCTGAAAATTAACATGGTATCATAGCATGTTATCAAACATCTTCTAGGATTTGTGTAAGGAGTGGGATTCTCCCTATTAAAGGGATTTTTCAGAGGTTTTCACTGGGTGTTATACCTTAGCTTTAGTGATTGAAGCTGATTTATCCTTAAAATAAGGCTTAAGCATCAAGACCTGTGATAGGTTGTTGGGTCTGATGCCCTAGTTTCCCTAGGTATTGTAGTGTTGTTTATGCATGAGAGAGGCATTCTGCACTTGTGATAGGCTTTGCTTATAGATTTGTTTTCACCCGAAAATATTTGGTTGAGATGTTTTCTAGGAGTTCTAGGGATGGCCAGTCTAGGTCTTAGAGAGTGTGATCTATTGGAAGGTGCCACAATCTTCACTCTTTGGAAGTGTAGACTTCAGATGTTGTTGGAGGAGGTTAACCTTTGGTGTTTTGTTGATGAGAAGGTTACAATCCCTACTGATCCCGCATAGTTTGTGGAACACAACAATGAAGTGGAAAAAGTGAATAAAATTATCCTTAATTTTGTGAAGGTCCATTTCACCCCTCATTCCACTGAGAAGTTTTTTATCTTTGTTGGTTAAGTGCCCTTCCTTATTTTCCTTTTGATTCATATAGAAATATTATATATATATTGAGCCTAGATGCTTTTGGGATTCCCCCTTTTTACTTTGGAATAGCATGTATATACATTTTATCCATATAAATATTACAATGTTTTTATTTAAATTTTGCCAATATAAATCTTATAAATCAAGTGTAATCTGTAGTTTTTCTATCATACTTGGGCATGATGAATCCAAATGTTGGATAAAACTAGAGAGATTAAATGAAGCCATGTAGTAGCACACAATTTAAGTGCCCAAGAATTCTTATACTAAATTACATGCACTGTCTAGTCAAGCCTTATAAGCATCTTCAAACAACCGAATACCTGATTATTGCACCTCACACCGTATGATTCAATCTCATGAGATGCATCCTTATACATCTAGTAATAGCATTTTTCAGATTGTAGTTGGTGACTCTACACAAGTTGATGTTTTAGGATGAGACACTATGCAGTTCACTAATGAATGCATCAATGTTATTTTCATTGTTCTTAAAATATTTGCTAATCTACTCATTATTTATCGGGTTTTTCACTTTGGTGATGGGAATACATGAAATTTACACCTCATGATGTGGTCCTTAGAGAACTATATAATGCATAAATTGTTGTCACTTCTAGTAACGCTGATCATAGTTCTTAATTGTGTACATTTGATGGTTTTTATCATTCAGATTTAATATTTAAAGCTTCCATTAAGATTTTTGGGGAGTTGTCAATATATTTGTGAAGCTTCTTTCCTAACTAGGCTCTCTACATTTATATTGAAGCTATGGTTCACCTAATTAAATTAGCACCAAAAAATATTGTTGGTGTATTCTGGATTCATAACACATTGTGCATTAATAAGAATCATAGAAAAAATGTAAAATTTGTATTAGAAAGAGCTAAGATCTTACAAAATATGCAAAATGGACCATAACTGTTCGAAAAGAAACATTTCTGGCAGGTTTTTTAGCAGTAATTGAATTAATAATTCAGATCTGCAGTTTGAGGGAATTTACACATACATTAATTAATATTCGAATTGTAACTCTGCACTAATAAAGAACATTGAAAACAATTCTAAAATCATTTCTGAATTCATTTAGCATCATTTCTGAAATCAACTTTACATCAACTAAAATCTTTCTGAAAACATTTATCTAACATCAACTTGATTTACAGCAAGAAATCATTCATAGTTGAAGTAGAAACCTAAGTCTCTCTGAAATTGCATTTATCTTTACAACTTAGTTGCTCTTGGATAATCCCTCCATGTGTTGGATTAAACCCAAAGTGAGGGAAGTAGTTGCTTTGGTGACAATGATAACTCTTCTCAAGAATCAGGAATATGGATGGTGTCAAAATATCAGGAATCTCGAATCATCTTTTCTTTCCCTTGATTTTGCTCATGTCTACAGAGAATACAACAAGAAGGCAGATGGCTTATCCAAGGAGGCACTCTCTATGGAATCTGACCTCTTATGGTTCACTGAAATATGTGAAGGTGAAATAGTGGGGAATGGATCGATCAAGCTCTTTTAATTTGAGCTTGACCTACTCTCTTTGACATCTTTCATGTTTATTTTTTCAAGAGTTATGACATAATTTATATTTTTCACATCCTTTGGATGTCTGAGGCATATGTTGATGTCCTCTTGTATCAGTTTCTTGGCAGGTCCATAAGTGCCTGCTTGGATAATCCATGACTGGGTTCTTCTTGTATTCCCTTGTAGAAATATTTTGAAGTCATGATGAAGATGGGATGTATTCCTTGGTATTTTGATCTTGGTGGTGAAGTTGGTTATGTGACCTCTCAATGTAGCTATCTGGAAGAGTATCTGAACTAGATGTCTTTATATGAAGTTTGATAATTCATTTTTGGCATATTATAACCTTTAAAAAACATTTTATGCATCCTATTCTATGCCCCTTGCTTACAACCTAAAAGGTGACCAATCCAATGTTGACAGAGAATATTTCATAGCATATCTTCTACATAGCTAAATTATTTAATAGAAGAAGAGTATTTTCAGACCTATATTTAAGACTAATTGTTTTTATATGAAGTTTTATAATTCATTTTTTTCATATTATATAACATTTATAAAACATGTTATGCGTTCTATAGTATATGTTCCTTGTTTACGAAAAGGTGACTAATCCAATGTTATGTTAACAAAGTATGTGTCATCACATATCTTCTACATAGCTAAAAACTTGTGTAAGAGTAATTCCAGCACTGTCTACATCAGTTTGACTAGGTCTACAATGTTGATGATAAAATGAGTATGCATATTAAGATTATGATGTGAAATTAAATGCCTCCCTTCCAAAATCTTGTCGATTTCTCTTTGTTATATGTCTTTAGAGCTACAATACCTATTCACACTAATGTGAGAGATTTAGGTCGCTTAAAGTGTTATGGCTGCAATTTCATTGTGTCGTCGAGCTCTGGAAGCTTACCAACTACGTAATCTTCACCATTTGGATGCAAAATTGATCTCAAAGATCTAGGGAGTGAATGTAAGAGTTGTTGCATTTATGTAGGAAGCTTCCAAAATGGTTTACTTGAGCTTTGTGAGTGACCATTGAACAAATTTATCTCTCCTTGGACCATTCTTCATTTATTAGGCGAGTTCACTTATTACTAAGTTTTTTTTCTTACCCCAAGGCCAAACACCATGTAGAATAGGCCTTAGGCTTGTAGGTTGGTAATATTTGTCAATTAAAATGTTTTTATCATTTCCTAGAGTGGATTGTAATTCTTGGGGCATTTCCATAAAAAAGAACAAGACTAAATTCCAAAAAGGACAAAGACCTTTGATCACCTCTATGTTTTTTCATCTCTTGTTTTGATCACCTTTTGATCTTCTGCAGGTACGTTGAAGCTGACTCTTCAATTTGGGGAGGGCTATTTGAATAAGCCACTAACAATACATTTTGTTTCAAGGTGTTTCATCCCGATAGTAAGATTTCTTCATCCTTTTTAGAGATTTGAATTGAAAGTGCATACCTTGCTTCCTAGCTCTTTGTTTTATTAATGAACTAATATGTATGTGTAAATTTGAATTAATTTTTTTTCATTTATTTATGGATGCACTCACCTCGTTTTGTAGCCTTATTATATCCAAAATTTTGAAAAAAAGGTTATAATTTTATTCATTTCTTACCCAATTAGAAGGTACACATGGATGTAAATGTAGATGGATCCAAGTGATGTTGTGGACTTTGGAATTTTTATTGGTGAAGAGAATTGTCCCCTTGGCACAGTCGACTGTCAAAAAGGTTGTACATATGCTGATATCTGTTCTGAAATTGTGAATGATGAAGTCATTGAATACCCTTTTCATTTTATTATTGGCTCAACTGGATGTCCTTTAAATGCAAAGCAAGAGGAAAGAAGGAAACCTACAACAACAAATGTAGGCATTAAGAGGAAAGTATGCATGATGGTTGCTAATACATTGGAATCAAATGTAATGAAGGGAATGCCAATCTCTGAAAACATTGAAGGGAATGTGGAGGAACCTATGCATAAACAACCAAGAGTTGGTAATGTATCCGAGTCAGTGGAACAAGTTTTGGTTGATCCTAATGTATTAGCATCTTGGGAACATAAAGTGAATATTTTAATGGAAGAGTTTGTCAAGGAGAAGCTAACACTAAAGCTATATTTAGAAAATGGAAAACCTAATATAAAGATCCGTTGTGAAATCTATGGCATTGATTATGGAACGGGGGAATTACCCTTAGCAGCACGAACAATTCGTAACTTCAAAAACAATCATATGAAAACAGGGTCCCATCAACGTCAAATTTCAATGTTGGGAATTAATGAAATTCCTTTAGGTAAGAAAGAAAAGAAGACAATAGTGGCTAGAGATCAATTTGAGATTGATCAAGCAATCAAATTTCTACATGATTTCAACCAAACACAAGAGCCTAATTTGTTCAAGGTGGTGGAAGCAACACTTGCAAACTATGAGGTAAGAAAAAAGTAAGAGTGGAATGTACACGATGCAATAAATGGTTCTATTTGTTGCCGGCAAGTGTTCATATTGTCAGTTCTCCAAATGAACACATGGAATCAAAGAAGAACACTACTAATACTACAGTTGAGGCTTCACATGATACAGTTGTGTTGAGGAGTGAACAGTTGGGAGACCGAAGAAGCCTACCAATGAAAAGTCCCAACAAATTTTGTCTAAGTTCTTGATCCCATCACTACCATCACCATTACATGGGGCTTATACAAGTCCACATCCTTCTACTTCAAGTGTGGAAATTACCCAAGTTTTAATTTAATTTGAATTTGAATATGCACATTATTTTATTTGTTATTACTTGTTAGTAAAATTTAGTAGATCATTAACCAATGTGTTTTTTCATCTTGTTCTAGGACAAATACCTCCCTCAATATTATTATGTTGGGGGTATTGGGATCCCTATCTTGAGAGAAGAGGGGAGAGATTGGACACAAAGGTTCTAATGGATGACCAACGTGGTGGAAAAATGTGGGCCATAGAGAAACATACCAAGAGAACACTAAATTACCATGGTATTGAATGCAGTATTAATGGTACATACAGACATATTCATTGCAAGAGGGTTTCTGAAACAGGAATACCTTTTGATTCATTAACATGCAATTTTTGTAAGATGATATCTAATTGTGATGAATTTTGAATGCAATTATATTGTGAATCAAGGAGCAACATGAAAAGACACGGGAGAGATACAAGGAAAGGGAGAAGGTTGGACCATTTGACTCAAACTGAACTCAAAATTGTTGCAAGAGAAGCAAATGCTACACATAGGTTAACCATGTGATCTCTTTCGTGGGAGAGGACAAAGGTTGATACACTATATAAGAACAATGTCTCTAAGGGAAAAGTTGTTTGAATCTGCAAGAAGGAAGGATGTGTTCAGGTTTTGCAAGGATGTGTGTGAGGCTCATAAGCAAGGAAAATTACAAGGTAAAGATGCAGTTTGGGAATTTTTTCAAGATATATTTCACAACCTAGTTTGTTCAAAGTCGGGTAGAAGGTATAGTGCATCCACTCAATCCATTTATGAGATGATTAATTTATGGGGAGGTCCTAGATTACATAGATTTATTAGCTTGGATTTGGATGGCCCTTTGATATCTATGACTTTAAGGCAAGTTAGAAAATCATTGACATATATCCCAGGGGAGAAAGAGTACATTTTTGAGACAATCGAAAAAAGTTTATGCTCCCTATAAATCCAAACATGGTATAGAGGGCCCAATTCCTGTATGCCTTGCTGAAGATGAAACCATTGTGAAAAAATATGTAAGGTGGGTAGAAAAAAGTGATACATTGGTGGATTTTTGTGGTAAGAAAGAAGAGCATAAGTTCCAATCACATTTCTTGGTGACAGTTGGTGAGGGTGCTCGAGGCTATGAGATTATTATAGATGCCTTCAATAATTGTGTGATTGGCCATTATGCATGTGTTATTATTGAAAACACTTTACATGAGAAGCTTCCTAATTTAACTGTGGTTGTTCATCCAACGTGCAACAGGTTTGATGCAAATTTTTTCCATCGACGATGGGAAAAAGTAGAAGAACTATGGAAGAAACATGTGGAATATTTGTTAGGACCTATTATTTGGTCATTCCTCAAATGGGGATCATGGGAGAAGAATGCTTATGCTGAAGGATTATTACTCAACGACGGGCATGAGATATCAAATTCCTTGGGATGGGTGAAGGCTAACTGGGTTGTATGATGGCTTTAAAGTACCAGGACTTCATGACCAGGATTACATCCACAATGGAAAAAAGCTAATGAATCCTTTGTTTAGTGGTCGACGAGATCTAATTCTTGGAAAAGAGTTGATTAGTTTTAACCATGTAAGAATGGTTTATAACAATTTTAAAGTGGATGACCACAAGCTTAAAATTGAGGATATAGAGAATATTGCTCGCCAAAACTGGGGTTCAGCACAACACATTGCTTCAAGGCATGTCTAGAGGTGCTTGAAGGAAATGAGAAGTACATGTGGTAGGATAGAGAGGACATAGGGTACAGAGACCTATCTAGAAATCGTTGAGAATTATATTGATAATTTTTTGTCTCCTAGTTTAACTCTTCGGGAAAGAGTGTGAAATTATTGAAGAGTCCATCATTTCTTCACCTTATGGCTATGTTGGGTCAGAGAATAGGAAAATACTAATGTCAACATTAATTTCATTAGTAGAGAGGCATATCAATATGTGAAAATTTCTTGCCACTTTGCGGTTTTGTTGATGAGATTATTTCATGATCAGTACTCTAACTTACTGTGTGCATTGCACATGACTAGGTTAGATGTATGTTAGAAATTATTTAGCAAAGTTGGTGGCATGGTTGGAGTAGAGAGGGAATATGATTTTGCTGACTTACTTCATGCTATTGGAACCCTTAATAGAGTTGCTAAAGAAGAATCAAATCCCCAAGGGCTTCGTTTCAATAAATCTCATAAGAAACAAATGAGTATCTGGAACAAATTGCATCATCAAACAGTAGAGGAAGGTGATGTATTGTCAAAGTATGATTCAATTTCCACAGATAATAAAATTATATAAGCTCTCAAGATAAGATTGGAGGATGCACAGGGAATTTTACAAGGTCTTGGCATGCAACCAAAAATACACACATAATATTCTTGGTGGTTTAAACCATGGATAGAGGATCACAATGTTCCAACATTTGAAGATGTGGATGAAGTAGTTGATAATTATCCACCGGGTCATTCCACATCCATATTCCAATCTTCGTATTTTATGGTATTCAATGATAGTGAATTGCAAATGATGGAAAGTGAGTGGAGGCACGAGTTGGATGGAATTTTAGATTCCGTTGATGAAAATGTAAACATAACTACCAAACCAGCGGTGAAGCTCGATGGAAAGGACATGTACAAATCTTGTTTGGTTAGTCAATTGAATGGAAAACCGACATTATCGAAAGATAGATTGACTAAAGTGAGGAATGGATTATACTTCAGGAGAGATGAGAGGGCCCCCAAAAAGGGTGTTGCAATTGGTTTTGGAATTGGATCAAATTGTGCGGTGTTGTTTGAGAGCAAGTCTAGAGCTGTAGCTGAACGTACTACAAGAAAAGGTGTATCTCAAAGTACAAAGCATGATGTTTCTTCTAGGACTCAGTATATTGGAAGAGTTAAAAGAATAAGAAAGAAGGATGGTAATAGGGTGTTTTATTACCAGAATGACATTGATCTTTTGGATAGGCCTGAAGGTGTTGATCTTCGATGTTGTTGGTACAACAGAATAAAGGGGAAACACATGTACAAATATGATTCAATATATCATCTATTCATACAACTTGAATTTTTTATAGCAATGACAAACTTATCATACAATATCAATAAAGACACATACAAGTTAGAAGAAAGAGACCACATAATTTTTGAGGATTTCATTAAAAATTTAAATAGGGTGAAGTTTTCAAACCATTCTAATTTATCTTATCTTTTGTACTACTATCTTATGACTTATTTATGAAGTAGTATTTTTTGTATTATTGTTGATTCATTTGTATAAATTTCATACTCATTTTATACTCATTTTAATTTATCTTATCTTCAGGTGCGGTGAATGGTTCGGATGTCGAACGGTTGGGATAAATCTATGTGAAGTTATCGATTGTCAAATATTTCTCTATGCGTTCTTGAAGCATGGTTCTTGAGGGTTGTTGAACTATTGACTAGTTCAAGAATTATGTTTAGTATTACTTTTAAAAGGATGAAACCAGTTTTTGTTTGTCAATTTTTTGTGCCCATACCCATGTTAGAGTTTTCATTTACTTTATTTTTCTACTTCCATACTTAAATGGAATATTACTTAATGAGTGTTTCTTGAAATGTGTTTTTAAATGTTTTCTTAAATGGCATATCATGTTCTTTAATTTCGTCATGTTTGTGTGGAGTGCATATTAACTCATTAGGAAAGTGTGATTATTGTTGATTCAAAAGATGGCTATGGTGTGGAAATCTCTTGTTCAGGGATGATTTTAAGGAACCATACTTATTTAAAAGTGTATAAATGTTGGCGAATCTTACCGATTCTTAAAACACCAACTATAAAATGTTTGGAGATATTTTTCAAAACATATTCTAATTTCCAAGGATTTTATATTGTTTATATAATAATTTGGGAATTTTTAGGGTGCAAAAAGTTTACCCCTTCAAAATTGGGTGAAACGGGGCTTCAAAAAATGCCAAATAATGAATCTTTTTTTGGAGAAAAACCACTAAAAATAGCCCATGGGCTAAAATTGGCCCCTAAAATGATCCCGGCTCTTGTTATAAAACTCATTGTTGTGCACCTGTTGTGGTATGGAGTGGGTATGATTGGTTCTACTTTCTATAACCAATGAATCGTATACAGTGATGACAAAAATATATAAAACAAGGTACATGTACCTTAAGAGAGAGAAAATATTATTGGTCTTGTTGGTCCTATAAAGGAGTTGCATGTCCACCTTATATGGTTCACCTTGACCTTTTGGGTTTGTTGTTTGTTTTGTTATGGCCCCCTAGGTTGACTCATGATCCTTTATCTTACTTTGTCTATAGGTGATGTTTATTAATGTTTTGATACCTTACCTTAAGGAGCATGACTGAACTCTCTCCCTCTGCGTGATATTTGCATGCTCTTTGTTGATGCTCCATGTGATATCTTGCTGCACCACCCCTGTGACTAGGCTTTCCTTGTTACATCTTCCACGTGGTCACTTTGCACCAGTGTGACCATGAATCTGTTGGATTTTGGTTCCTCCCCCAGCGTGACCATGGCTTGTTTCTTGGGTGGACTGTGGGTTATTCCACAGTGTAAGCGTGAGTCTATTTCTTGGTGGTCTGTGAGTCCTTCACCAGCATGACCGTGATTTGTTTCTTTGCACTTTCTTGGTGGACTATGGGTCCTTCAACATGGCTGAAAAACTTGTTCCTTAGTGATATCTTGAGAGGTCCTTCTCCAGCATGACAGTGATCTATTTTATTGGGTGGAATGTGCGTCCTTCGCCAGCGTGAGCATGATCTATTTCTTGGTGGACTATGGGTGCTTCACTAGCATGATTGTGATCTGTTTTCTTGAGTGGACTGTGGGTCCTTCCCCAACGTGACCATGATCTTTTTTCTTGGTGGAATCTGTGT
This sequence comes from Pseudotsuga menziesii, assembly GCA_001517045.1. Lineage (NCBI taxonomy): Eukaryota > Viridiplantae > Streptophyta > Pinopsida > Pinales > Pinaceae > Pseudotsuga > Pseudotsuga menziesii. The sequence continues at coordinate 159,122 of LPNX010951998.1, forward strand.
CCTTCTCCAGCATGACCATGATCTATTTTCTCGGGTGGACTGTGGGTCCTTTGCTACCGTGACCATGAGGTGACCATGAGCCTGTTTTCTTATGTGAAATGTGGGGTCTTCCACAGTGTGACGGTGAGTTTCACTTTATGGGTGGACTGTGTTTTTTCAAGCATGACTGTGCAAAGTATGCTTGTGTGTCTCTGTAGTATGTGACTACATCCTTACCCAGCATGACTGTGTTGATAGATTGACTGTACTAGGTATGAATGTGCTTATTGACTATGAATTATGGGCTAGTATGTTGTCAGTATTCTTATGATTTAACCCTCTTTGGATCTCTCTCAAGGTACATAAATTGTTTGTCTAGATTGACTTGTCCCTTCAGTGACAAGATCAAATCTGAAAAATATGAGTATATGGTTGATTAAAATATTGGTTATGATTATTTACGGTCCATATCTACTGTACATTACCTTATCATGCTGTTACTATACATGCCATTTGATGATTCTTGAGGACCAACTTTAACGCAGCGAATAATGGAGCATTAAGTTGAAAGAGATGAAAAATATGTTTGTTTGGTTTTATTGAAAAGTATTGGTTTTATTGAAAAGTATAGGAAGCTTACTTCATAATTCTATTTTCCTTTAATGACACATCTAATTCTCATGTCCCTGATCTAAGAATTAGTGTTATTTTTCCTTTTATTTCATATATTACTTGTTTACCATATGGAACTTATGTAGGTTTTGAGTTGTAGTTACTAGAAGAAAAATAGGATATGGATGAGAATATGTATTCTAGTTCTTAGATTTCTTTTTGGATATGATACATATGGATATGGCATGGAGGTGTAGTTATTAGTAAGGCAGAAAGCTGGTGGTTGCATATGCACGTTATTCAATATATTGTCTCATCATGCAGGGAGACTTTCAAGGACCCTAGTCACTATGCATCGACATATGTTCCACAATGTTCGAGGTATGTGATCTCTGTACTCTGTTAAATAAAGAAGTGAATTAAAGTTTAGGCTTGGATTGTTGAGAATCCATTTTTTTAAGAAAGTCACTGTAATAGTATTTAATGTGGATGGTCACACAACTAATCTAAGACTTACACTTGTCTAAATTTGTTTGATTTTTCTAAATGCAACTCTATAGATAGTGACACACCATTCAATTTCATTTCTGTAGTACCATTTATCGTCACCTTAAATTTTACTGAACCTTCCACCTTTTCTGCTGAAGGTTTATCACCATATTTTATAGGGGAAACTTGCTCATGCTTGTGAATAGACAACTGCTTAGCTAATTTCCCTTGGTTAAACTTCTATGAGCCAAACTGCCCAAGCTATTTCTTAAGGCCTCTGCTATTTTTCTTTGTTAGGGTTGCACAAGATTTATTCACCCTGATGCCCTTTGACTTGTATTCATATTGCTCAGCCTCAACCTTTTGTGCAACATAAGCCTTGATAGGAGGTGTGTTGATTGAATTGAATTTCCTTGAAGCTAAATTTGAAACATCTTGCTTCTTTGGATAAGACATCACTGGTGCAGTCACGCTCTGTAGCTTCTGTTCTTCCATTTTTGGATCAGCCAATGATTTAGTAGAAATTTTAGCATATGCACTCCTCTCATCCTTATCTCCAATATTCCATTTATCCATATGCTTAGAGGAGATTGAATCTTCAAACCATGGATCCATATGCTTCTCCTCTACCCATTTAGTAGGTTTTGAAGAAAACCTTATAAATGATTGATATGAATACGAAGACACCACAGGTTTCTTACTACCTCCTATTTTGGTAGCTTCTTTTTGGATCAATGTGTCTACTTTGACACATTCCTAAATTCCCTTAATTGACTTCTTGTCATTATCAAAGCATTTAGTATAATATTTTCCAACTGCAGAAATCTTGTATGCATCATCTGTTGGAATATATTTCAGAGTGGTGTGTTCAATACTAGTAGATGGTGGCTAGTACTCAGTCTTAAAGTTTTAGTGTATTGTCATTGATGGAAACCTTCTATAAAGAGAAGGGGAACTAATGTCAAATGGATGTGGCAATCTACTAAAAAAGAGGCAGGCACGCAGGTATCAATGGAGAAAACCGAACAGTGGGAGGTGCTAGAGATTTAGACTAAAGTCTATGGAAAATTCACTTACCGAATGGATATCACAAAAATTGCAAAGTACGAACAGTTCCATATGTGAGACATTCTCGTCATGCCAAGGATCTGAACTCCGCTATAACGTTATATTTATATGACAGAGCTGTGCCAAAACGGAACCATATGTCAAACGCCAACTGGAAACTTCGCCACAGGTTATCACCAAATGTTAACCGTGCACCCTCACAACTGTTTTGAGCATGCAATAAAGTATTTGTTGTTGAGGCCTTGCCATCGAATGCCTTGCGGAATTTTTAAGTCATTTGTGCTTTCGTCATTGCGGCTCCCAAAGTGGTTAAGCATCCGAAGTGTAAAGTGCTCTGACTTCCGATGTGCATTGCATGGCTATAACCTGTTGATCTCCGTCGTTGCAGCTCTCAAACTAGCTAAGCACCCGAAGTGAAAAGCGCTCTGACTTCCGATGTGGAGCGCGTGTCCATTGTATTTTTTCTTCCGCCATTGCGGCTCCCAAAGTGGTTAATAATCCGAAGTGTAAAGAGCTCCGACTTCCGATGTGGATCACTTGTCCATTGTCTTTTTGCTTCCGCCGTTGCGGCTCCCAAAGTGGATCGTGTGTCCATTGTCTTTTTTCTTCTGCTGTTGCGGCTCCCAAAGTGGTTAAGCATCCAAAGTGTAAAGTGCTCCGACTTTCGATGCAGATCGCGTTTCCATAGTCTTTTTCTTCTCACTGTTGTGGCTATGCGAAGCTTTTGGCATACGATGTCAAAATCCCTCCGACTTCCGGAAGGAGATGTTGCTTGCGAGCTCCAACGTTGTGATGTTGCGGAAGGAGATGTTGCTTGTGAGCTCCGACGTTTCACCCGCCGCTTCTTTGAACCATTGTACCAGTGTAATCTTTGAAGAGGAATACGAATATCCCTGTACCATTGAGGATTCGAAGAGTATTCAAGCAGGTGGATTAACAGTTATGATGAACCTGAATTGTTAATCATTTAGTAACTGCCTGTAATGATGATTTGAAAGGAGATGGTTTGAATATATGCCATTCGATGTGTACAGAGGGTTTGTGAGGATGTTGAAGCTGAATCGTTTCTGTAATGATTTGAGGATGTTGAAGCTGAATCGTTTTTGCAACGGTTTGAGGATGTTGAAGCTGAACCGTTTTTGTAACGGCTTGAGGATATTGTTTCGATAAAATAGAGAGAGAATGAGAACCGAAAAACATA
>LPNX010951998.1:162860-221439 GCA_001517045.1 Pseudotsuga menziesii
AAGTGGGTGCTTGTAGAAATTGAAGATTGATGTCTTCACCCAGTTGGTGTTGGGTTAAACCAGAAGTTGGTGCTTCCACCCAGTTGGTGCTGAGTTATAGTGAGACTTGGTGCTCTCAGCAAGTTGGTTCTTGCATTCAGAGGTTGCAGCCTCTTTGAGTCGGTGCTCAAATAAGAAGTGATGTACAGCCATTGAAGCCTTTGACATCATAAGAAGAAGAGGTTTTTCCCTTATGGGTTTCCTCGTGAAATATATGTGTATCATATATGTGATTAAATGTTGTGATTGAATGATGTGTTTTATGTTATCTGCTCTTATGTTTATAACTCTGAATTCATAGCAAAGTTTGACTACCATAAAGTTTATTGATTCTAAGTTAAAGAAGTTTTTGGTGAAAACTCTTAACTAACTGATTGACCCCCCGCTCAGGTAGTTTATACCTGTAACAATTGGTATCAGAGCAGTGTTCCTTTTGGTTAAGGTAGATCCTGAAGAGTTAAAATGGCTAGTCAAGATGGATCAATAAACAAAGGACCCATATTTGATGGTAAAAATTTTGCTTTCTGGAAGGTTAGGATGAGAACATACTTAATGTCCCTAGGTGCTGATGTGTGGGAAGTAGTAGAGACTGGGTATACAAAACCTGTTTTGCTAGCATCCAAAGATGATAAGCTAGAGTTTACTTTCAATGCAAAAGCAATGAATGCTATTCTGAGTGGTCTTGCTGAATCTGAATTTGTAAAAGTAATGCATCTTGATTCTGCCAAAGAAATGTGGGATAAGCTTATTAGCAGCTATGAAGGAAATGAGAAAGTTAAAGATGCCAAATTGCAGACTCATAGGCTAAGATTTGAAGAACTAAAAATGAACGAAGATGAAAGTATTAGTAAAGTTTTCCTGAGAGTTGATGAGTTAGTAAATGCTATGAGAGCTCTTGGTGAAAAAATAAGTGATGATGATACCTTCCTTGTTCATAAAATCCTAAGATCTCTGCCTAACAGATTCAACCCTAAAGTCTCAGCTGTAGAAGAAATGAGTGATCTTAAAAAGTTATCTCTTGACCAATTACTAGGAATTTTGATAGCCTATGAAATGAGGATTAGTAAAGACCAAAACACATCCAGAGAAGCCTCTTTTAAAGCTGAAAAGAGTATAGAGGCAGATGTGGATGAAATAGAAGCAAAATTTGTGAGAAGACTGAAAATGGGGTTAGGGAAATACAAAGGAAAACAACCTTTCAAATGTTTTAACTGTGGTAAAACAGGACACTTTGGTGCTAAATGCCGTCATATGTGGAAAGAGCAGAGTTCTGCAGATGAAGAGAAATTTCTAAAGAAGAGGTATAGTAAAGAAAACAAGTTCAAGAAAAAAAGTCTATGGGTGAATGATGATGAATCCACAGAAAATTCAGAAAGTGAATCCTCCCATGAAGACAAAGAGAATGATTTCATGCTTATGGCTGTAGAGGATCAAGAGACGAGCTGTACAGAGATGAATGATGAAGATGCCATTGTGGACATGGAGGGAGAACTGATGAGTGCTCTAGAGGAGATTGATAGACTAAGAATAAAGAAAACAAAACAAAAACAACTATTAATACAGTATGAAACCAATGGAAAAGACATCTCTCTAATAAATCTAGAGCTAGAAGAGGCAAAGAAAATTGAAGAGACTCTAAAACAACAGCTAGCTGAAAGCAACACCAGATGTGAACATCTAGAGAAAGAAGTAGTAATTGTTAAGAAGGATTTAGAAAAATTTCAATCCTTATATCATCAGAATATCTCTAGTATCAAAGCTTCAGAAGAGCTAAATAACATTCTAAACAGACAAAGGTCACCTCAGATTAAGTTTGGTCTAGGCTATGGTCAAGGTGCAAGTAGCAGTGATTCATAAAGCAAAGAATCATCAAGCTTGATTAATTTTCAGAACAATAAGCAGGCATAAATCCCGAGTATAATAAATGTTGAAGCATGTAAAGACAATAATAAAAATCGATCAAAGAGTGATAAAAAGCAAGAGAATACCGATCTACAAAGCAAATCGGTACAGTCAAGAGTGCATGAAAAAGAACCATATAACAGAATCAAGTATGCTGATCAGAATTACAATTATGAGCAAGATAACTCAATACATTACTTTTATAGAAATCCACCAAGAGTTAGGTATGCTAATTTCTTCAATGGTTATTGTTCCTGTTGTTCTAACTTTGGGCACAGAGCTGTCAATTGTTTTTACAATTTCAGAAACGTTCAGAGAAGGATGTCAAATAACAAACAGGTGATACATCAATCAACGTATAATCATATGGGTCATGTATCTCAATCAGCTGTTAAAAGAAGAATGCAACTCAAAAATACTAACCAATTTGACCTTCTATACAATGAAATAGAATGTTACTTATGTCACAACTTTAGGCATAAAGCTACAGAATGTAACTTAAAAGAGAACAAAACAGAACCAAAAATGAAATATACAGCTGAACGAAATATATGGAGGAAGAAAGAGACCTCTCATTGTAATCTCGTGCTCTCAGTTCAGAAACAAAAGAATCCTTTGTACATTGATAGTGGATGTTCAAAACATATGTCAAGAGATAAAGAGAAGTTTATTTCTATGCCAAAGCAGAAATCTGGGAACGTAACTTTTGGAAACAATGCACCAGGAAAGATCAGAGGAAAGGGAATGGTTAGTCTTAGCAATGGTAAAGGAAAGGCTCAAGATATCTTATTTGTAGATGGATTGAAACACAATATTCTCAGTGTGAGTCAAATGTGTGACAAAGGGTGTGAAATCTTGTTTACTGCTAAAGATTGTAAAATTAAAAATGCTTCCTCAGGAAAACTGGTTGCCAAAGGAATAAGAACTGAGAATAATGTTTACATTTTAAAAGAAGAAAAAGAAGAGTGTTATCTCAGCAAATATGATGAAAGCTGGCTGTGGCACAAAAGACTAGGACATCTACATTTTGATCATTTGATAAAACTCAAAAACAGAGCAGCAGTAAGGGACTTTCCAAAAATATCTAAACCATGTGATGAAATGTGTAAACCTTGTCAGACAGGGAAGTTAACCAAAACACAGTTTAAGTCAAAGAGTGTTCCTTCCACAAATAAGCCTCTTCAACTAGTCCATCTGGATCTGTGTGGCCCATCAAGGAAATAAGGTACAGGTAAGGAGAACTACTTCATGCTCGTGACTGATGACTATTCCAGACTAACATGGGTTGCATTCCTTAAAGAGAAGTCTGAAGCATTTGCTAAATTTAAGATATTTAAAGCCCTAACTGAAAATCAGACTGGAAGAAAGATTAAAGCTATCAGATCTGACAGAGGAGGAGAGTTCAGTTCAAGACAGTTCAAAGAATTCTGTGATGAACATGGCATCAGGAAAGAATATACAATTGTAGGAACTCCTCAGCAAAATGGAGTGGTATAAAGACAAAACAGAACAGTCCAACAGATGGCCAGATCAATGATGAAGGAAAAGGATATTTCTCAAGGATTCTGGGTGGAAGCTATTCATATAGCTGTGCACATTCTTAACAAAGCTCATTTGAGACCAAACAGTGACAAAACACCATATCATTTATGGTTTGGAAGACCTCCAACCATTAAACATTTCAGAATTTTTGGGAGTAAATGCTATATCAAGAATAATGATGAAAATTTGGGCAAGTATGATGACAGAGCAGATGAAGGAATCTTTTTAGGATATGCTACAGAAAGCAAAGGCTATAAGTGTTATAACAAGAGACTGAGTAAAATAGTAGATTGCATAGATGTGAAAGTAGATGAAAATTGTCATGGAAATATCAGTCAAAGAAATGATGAAGATTCATGTTTGGAAGATACAAATGAAGAGACAGAAGAACAAGTTCAAGAATCCCAGAAGGAAGAATCTGAATCATCAGAGTATGAGGAAGATAAACCTAAACAACACACTGTACAACCTTCTTCCAGAATGATTAAAAAAAAATCACCCTGAAAGCCAAATCATTGGTGATGAGAGTAAAGGTGTTTAGACTAGAAGGAAGATTTTGCAGGAATCTGAACAGTCTCATATTGCTCTTCTCTCTACAATTGAGCCGCAATGTTTTAATGAAGCCAGCAAAGACAAAGACTGGGTAGCTTCCATGAATGAAGAGTTGGATCAAATTGAAAAGAATAGCACTTGGGAACTTGTTCCTAGGCCATCAGACAAGAATGTGATTGGATCCAAATGGGTATATAAGAATAAATTAAATGAACAAGGACAGATTGTAAGGAATAAAGCAATACTGGTTTGCAAAAGTTATGCTCAGATTGAAGGACAAGACTTCGATGAAACATTTTCTCCAGTGGAAAGAATGGAGGCTATCATAATGTTTCTAGCCTATGCTTGTTACAAACGATTTAGAGTACACCAGGTGGATGTCAAGTCAGCATTTCTCAATGGAAATTTAGAAGAAGAAGTGTATGTGGAGAAACCTGAAGGCTCTTCACTCACAGATAAATCTGACTATGTATGCAAGCTGAAAAAGGCTTTGTATGGGTTGAAGCAAGCACCTAGAGACTGGTATGCCAGACTGGACAAATATCTACAAGACAAAGGCTTCAAGAGAGGTTCTGTGGACAACAATTTATATATCAAAACTGAAGGTGATGACTTACTGATTGTATTGGTTTATTTTGATGATATCATCTTTGGATATACTAATAATCTTTATGTTCAGTGGTTTTCTAACTCTATGAAATCTAAGTTCGAAATGTTAATGATTGGTGAGCTGTCCTATTTCCTTGATCTTCAAATCAGTCAGAAACTTGGAGGTATGTTTCTTTCTCAAGAAAAGTATCTAAAGGAGATGTTAAAGAAGTTTCAAATGGAAGACTCCACACCTGTGAGTACACCCATGGTCAGTGGCTGCAAGTTGAGTAAAGATGATTCTTCACCTGAAGTGGATCAAAAGATGTACAGATCTATGATAGGAAGCCTGTTATATATTAATGCATCAAGACCTGATATCATGCATGATGTTGGGATGGTAGGAAGGTTTCAAGCTGCTCCTAAACAGATTCATCTACTAGTTGTGAAACATATATTCAAATACCTGAAAGGTACGCTCTCTTATGGTATGTGGTATCCCAGAAATCAGAACTTTCAGCTAATAACATATTCAGATGTAGATTGGGCTAATTGTGTAGATGAAAGAAAAAGTACAAGTGGCGGAGCATTCTTCTTAGGAGAGTCTTTGGTTTCCTAGCTAAGTAAAAAGCAAAGTTCCATTTCTTTATCCACTACTGAAGCAGAGTACATAGCTGCTGCTACTTGCTGTACTCAAATCTTATGGATGGTTCTTGCTGATCTAGACGTAAAGTATTCTGAGCCTATCCCCATTCACTGTGACAATACTAGTGCTATCAGTGTTTTCAAGAATCATGTTCTTCATTCCAAAACTAAACACATTCCCATAAAGTACCATTTCTTGCGCGAACAAGTGGCTACTCAAGCGGTGTTGTTGCATTATATTCCTTCTAACGAACAGATTGCTGACATTTTTACTAAGCCTTTACCCAGCCCTCAGTTTGAATATCTGCGTTAGAAGCTGGGTGTTCAGTCCTTGTCTCAGTAACTCATGCATTGTGTTAGGGGGAGTCTATGTTTATTGTACATCTTATTTCTGTTTACAGCATGGAATGGCAGTTCATTTTCTTAGTGCATCTTGAAAGGGGGAGACTAGTCATCAGACATACCATATCTGCCCAGGTTTATCCTTTGCCCTTGATGTCATAGGGGGATAAATATGACCAGTTGAATGAGATATTGCCATCAATGTAAAAGGGGGAGATTGTTGGAATATCTTTCAGAGTGGTGTGTTCAGGACTAGTAGATGGTGGCTAGTACTCAGTCTTAAAGTTTTAGTGTATTGTAATTGATGGCAACCTTCTATAAAGAGAAGGGCAACTAATGTCAAATGGATGTGGCATTCTACAGAAAAAGAGGCAGGCACGCAGGTATCAATGGAGAAAATCGAACAGTGGGAGGTGCTAGAGATTTAGACTAAAGTCTATGGAAAATTAACTTACCGAATGGATATAACAAAAATTGCGAAGTACGAATAGTTCCATATGTGAGACATTCCCGTCGTGCTAAGGATCTGAACTTCGCTATAACGTTATATTTATATGACAGAGGTGTGCCAAAACGGAACCGTATGTCAAACGGCAACTGGAAACTCTGCCACAGGTTATCACCAAATGTTAACCGTGCACCCTCACAATTGTTTTGAGTGTGCAATAAAATATTTGCTGTTGAGGCCTTGCCATCGAACGCCTTGCGGAAGTCTTAAGTCATTTGTGCTTCCGTCGTTGCAACTCCCAAAGTGGTTAAGAATCCGAAGTGTAAAGCACTATGACTTCTGATGTGCGTCGCATGGCTATAACCTATTGATCTTCGTCGTTGCGGCTCTCAAACCAGCTAAGCACCCGAAGTGAAAAGCGCTCCGACTTCTGATGCAGATCGCGTGTCCATTGTCTTTTTGCTTCCGTCGTTGCGGCTCCCAAAGTGGTTAAGTATCCGAAGTGTAAAGAGCTCTGACTTATGATGTAGATCACGTGTCCATTGTCTTTTTTCTTCTGCCGTTGTGGCTCCCAAAGTGGATTGCGTGCCCATTGTCTTTTTTCTTCCGCCGTTGCGGCTCCCAAAGTGGTTAAGCATCCGAAGTGTAAAGTGCTTCAACTACCTATGCGGATCGCGTGTCCATATTCTTTTTCTTCCCGCCATTGCGACTATGCGAAGCTTTTGGCTTCCGATGTCAAAATCCCTCCGACTTCTGGAAGGAGATGTTGCTTGCGAGCTCCGACGTTGTGATGTTGCGGAAGGAGATGCTACTTGTGAGCTCCGACATTTCACCCGCCGCTTCTTTGAACAATTGTACCAGTGTAATATTTGAAGAGGAATACGAATATCCCTGTACCGTTGAGGATTCGAAGAGTATTTGAGCAGGTGGATTAACAGTTATGATGAACCTGAATTGTGAATCATTTAGTAACTTCCTGTAATGATGATTCGAAAGGAGATGGTTCGAATATATGTCATTCGATGTGTACAGAGGGTTCGTGAGGATGTTGAAGCTGAATCGTTTCTGCAATGGTTTGAGGATGTTGAAGCTAAATCGTTTCTGCAACGGTTTGAGGATGTTGAAGCTGAACCGTTTTCGTAATGGCTTGAGGATATTGTTTCGATAAAACAGAGAGAGAATGAGAACTGAAAAACATAGATATATATATATTGTAGCAAGCAGAAAAATTGTAGCATGGTTTTGAGGAGAGTTATGGAGTGCAGAGTATTAAGGGATCAGTATTGTAAACTAATACTGAATGAGCAGAGCAGTAGAGCAGAGGAACTGAAGAATGTGCTGAGAAGTTGAACAAAATAAAGGAGCAGAGAGCCGATGTTGAACATAGCATAGTGGTTTGGTAAGCAGAGACATATCTGTATTGTTGCATTTTGATTCTATTGAAAAGTATAGCAATTAAGGGAGGTAGGGAGGTGCTAGGGGAGACTTTATGTCTATGTCTGCAAGTGGGTGCTTGTAGAAATTGAATATTGATGTCTTCACCCAGTTGGTGCTAGGTTAAACCGGAAGTTGGTGCTTCCACCCAGTTGGTGCTGAGTTATAGTGAGACTTGGTGCTCTCAGCAAGTTGGTGCTTGCATTCATAGGTTGCAGCCTCTTTGAGTCGATGCTCAAATAAGAAGTGATGTACAGCCATTGAAGCCTTTGGCATCATAAGAGGAAGAGGTTTTTCCCTTATGGGTTTCCTCGTGAAATATCTGTGTATCATATATGTTTTTAAATGGTGTGATTGAATGATCTATTTTATGTTATTTTCTCTTATGTTTATAACTCTAAATTCATAGCAAAGTTTGACTGCCATAAAGTTTATTGATTCTAAGTTAAAAGAAGTTTTTGGTGAAAAATATTAACTAATTGATTCACCCCCCTCTCAGTTAGTTTATACCTGTAACATCATCCTGTCCAGTCACACCAGTTGCCACTAGCTCCACTAAAGTATTTGCAGCCTCTGCAACACATGCAGACATAGCTTCCTGAACATATCACCCTTCAATTTCTTTTACAGTTTGGAACCTAAATTCTCTCTTTATTGTTTCCATGTTTAAAAGATTCAAAATTGCTCACAATGTTATCAATCACCGATTTTCTATGATCTAGGAACTCACAATATTTATCAGCCTTTGGTGGAAAACACATTTAGAATTAGTTTCTGTGTGAAGTCTTGTTGGTAATCAAGTCCTTATATATGATTGAACAAATTTCCAAAGCCTTGGATACTATTATCTATGTGCATCATTGAGCAAGTTCCAATTTACATAATAATGGTTGAAAAATATACAGAAAAATTAGTAACTTAGATAGAGTTGAGGGGAATGAGCATACTCAAGGAAGTATCCACACCCTTTGAATTAAAAAACATATCAAATCTTCGAGTACACCCTTTGAATTAAACAACATATCAAATCTTGGAGTATATCTCCAACATTGCTTTCTTTGTGCATTTGATAAGGTTTATGTGGTTTGAGCATCCTTTGTTCTCTTACAATTGAAAGTTTATAAATCCTACAAGGACCATGAGTGGCCATTTGCATGTCATAAGGCTATTAGGTGACTTTTGAAAACATCCCTTGGTCTTGTGTATGGGTCATTTGATGTTTTCAAGGAAATTTTCATCAATAGAAGCATTGTATGTTGGTCATGAGCATGGTTACACTGGAGTTCTTGATAAAGTTTGTACCAAAGGTCTCGCACAAGGCATTGAACTACAAACTAATGAAATTATTGTGGATATTTCTATTGATAAGTATTCCAATTTTTGTAACAAGGTTAGAAAGCACACACTTCTCTGGATTTTTCTCAAGTCCATCATAATGCTTGGGTTATGGAATTCTAGAGGCCACACAACATAATTTTCCAAGTAACCTAATCCCAACAAAAGGTTTTAATTTTTTGTTTTCATTTCAATAAGAGTCATCATCCTTCTATCTGAGAAAATATATCAGAGTTTTCTATCGCGAAAAATTGAGGTAAAAAACTTTGTATTTTGTATGTTCTAGTGCATAAATAGTGGAGATTATCAGTGATTTAGGCCTTAGGTTGGCAGGATAGTGAGTTATGTTAATGTCCACATAGTTTGGACGGAAGTTAAGCTGCTGGAAAAAAATTAACCCAAGCAAATTGGAGATTTCATTAGTTCATATACTTAATGAAAACTAAGTATGATTCCCCTTTGGTCTATAAAGTAAGACATATCTATGTTGAGTTTCCTGTCATTTCAATGCTTCTTTTAGATGGTCATTTTATGATTTTTCTTGGTCTATCTTAGCATGAGGAGTTTTTGCAGCTCAAGCATACCAAAATATAAATGTTTTTTTCTTGAAATTTACATTTTTTTACCGCTCAATATTCAGTTAGATATTTTCATGACATTTTGGAGTTTTTGTTGTGTGCTTGAGTCTGAGTAATTGTCCAAGGCTTTCTATATCAAGTATCAACTATTCTTATTTCAACCAACCTAGTAACTCTCAATGAGGTTGTTACCCATGAGTTGTTGGATCACTCGCTACTCCAGCTTCTACTTTACTAATTTTAAATACTGAATTACAGATCTGAATATATTTCTTTTTATTTCTATGCAGTCACCCCTCTCTGGGGTCCTCTTCAACCTTTTTTGCTGGATTCTTTATCTTATGTTTACTTCTTCACAATAGTTGTCTTCATCGGACTTTCTTATCCTTCCACTATGCAATTTATTCTTCACAAACTTCTTCCATACTCTGTTCAGAATCCCTTCACTCCTCAGGATTGACTTGTTTCTCTCCTTGATAGTAGGTTCCAATGTCACAACTATTTTTTTAGATCATCCGAGTTAACAAGAAGCCTCCAACCTCACTATAATTTCTCTTATAGTAATTGATGCAAAGAGACTAAACCCCCTATGAATTGGAGCAAAGTGAAAACACAGTGGAACAATGACAACTCAAATGCATATGTTTTTGCAAATTAATTTATCAAATCCATCACTCATCATCATCTATATGCATTAATCTATTCTTTCATCAAAATTTCCCACATTGTCATAATTGATTTTCATGTAACACTTCCAAATATCCTAAAATGGTTAACCAAAGTTGGATTTCCTTTCCATAGTTCGTAAGGTGTGTTTTCACACTATTAACTTTTAGTTGAGCTCTGTTTAAAATATATATGATAGCTCCAACTGCTTCTCTCCAAAATTTATGAGGTAACTTACCTTCAATCAACATAGTCCTTTTTGTTTCTTGAACCATTATATTCTTCATCCTAACTACCCCATTTTGTTGAGGAATTTTAGCAACTAAAAACTATATTTGAATTCGGTGTTCTTCAAAAAGCTTATTGAATTCATCTTTCATGAATTCTCCTCCATTGTTTGATCGTAGACACTTGATTTTGAAACCAATTTCATTTTCAATTAATTCCTTGAATCTTTTAAACTTATCAAAATATTTAGAGTTTTCTTTAAGAAATGTCATCCAAATCATTATATTAAAATAATCAATAAGAAGAATTAAATACCTTTCACCTTGAAGAGTCTGTACCATGACCGATCCACATAGATACGTGTGTATCATTTCTAGAGGTCTTGATGATGATCGTTATTTAGTCCTGAAGCTGACTCTAGCTTGCTTTCCATGATGACATTATTTGCATAGGCTCCTTATAGGCTTGGAAATATTAGGCAGTCCTTTCACTAATTGTCTTTTATTGGTTTATATAAAAATTTCAAAGTTTATATGTCCCAGTATTTTATTCCATAGCTATATTTCATTCGTTTGAATCATATAACATCTTTATCTTTGAATTTACTCTAAGACATATACATTTCCATGTGTCCTAACTCCTTTTGCTATTATCTCCTTCGAGTTATTTTTTCGAATTTCACATTCTTGGTCAAAAAATGTAAGATTGTAACCTTGGTCACACATTTTCCCAACATGTAATAGGTTGTATTTGAGTAATTCAACAAATAGAACATTCTTAGCATTAACGTTTCTTTTGTCAAGTTTCATAGTACCTTTTCCTTTAATTCTAGCAGTACCACCTCCTTCTAATGTCAAATTTCCTCCTTTTTCCTTTTTCAAAGTAAGAAACTTTCCTTGATCACCTGCCATATGTTTGAAACAACAAATGTTCTCATATTTGGCATATAGATAAATCCCACATTCTTCAGTTTGTTCTTCTTTTGTCTGAATGGAACTGATTGGGCACTTTACTGCAATTCTGCATTTGTCACATTTTATAAAATATGTGGTCAAGGGTGAAAATGGATTGTAATTTTTGTCATTTATTTTCCCTTTGATTATTCTTGTACTTTTGTCCTTTTGAGGGTCTTTATATTTTTCCCTTCTCAATTTTTTTGAGTACTCCTATTTTTTATAGTCTCTTGCAATATGTCCATAGCATTGAGAGTTATACAACTGAATCTTAAAAGTTCTTACACCTTGATTTCTTATTGAATCATTTTTGAAGTCAACTCTACAATGCCTAGATGTATGTCTAAAATTATGACAATTGTGACAATGACCAAGGAATATGTTTTGATACTTGAGATTATACGGTCTTTGAGATGAAATCCTTGTGTTTACTTAATTGTTCCACCTTGGTTGCATGCCCCATCCTTGTTGAATAACAAGTTTGTCCTTTTTTTTAAGAAGTATGTCCTAGATCGCATGCTTTCCTTCTAGGTCTTTCCTCAACTTTTATTTCTTGTACCATGGAGCTCTTCCCAAATTCCATATTATATTGATTGCATATGAACCCAATTCCTCTCTTCTCATTTGTATCTCTTTTCTTACTGAGGAGTTTTTCCAATTCTGGTGTATTTCTTTCAAAATTTAGATTGATTATACTCGCCTTTTCCAATTTTCCATTTAGGCTCTTGATCTCTTCTTCCTTTTCTTGACAACTCTCTTATCTTTCCCTTAACTATTTTGTTATGCATTCTTCCACATGTTGCGATTCCTTTAAATGTATTTTTAGAAGATAAATTTATTTTAGTTACCCCAAGAACGTAATTTATTAATGCAACCAATCTAGTCATTGGCCAAGGCTGAGGTCTCATGTTTTTTTGTATTGTGTGTGATTTTTGTAAGGAAATATTGTATCATCAGAAGTGAAGCCCACAGGCATAGCTGAGCTATATAATTAAGCACATTTGTTTGACATGGATTGGAAAATACCTTGCCAAAAAAAAGGCTTTTCAAATAGTATAATATATCCAAATTTCAACCAAAGAGCATGAGACTATTTGGAAAGTTTTAGCCTTAGTTTTATTTTATTTTACTAAATGTTTTAATTAGTGATAATAACTAATCAGTATTCAGAACTTGAGAAAAATTTAGGAATATGGATTCTAATCACTAGAACCAAGTTTTATGAACCTGTCATTAGCATGCAAATGTTTCTTTTCTTGGAACAAAAAGAACAAAATGCCCCCATAACAAAAATTGAAATCATAAGATTTCAGTTTATGCGATTTGAGATGCCCCCAGTCATAGAAACTGAAACCTTAATTTATGATAAGTTGGGGTAGGGATCATTGTCTATGTCAAGGGGCTACAACGTACATGTTTATTATAGCATCCAATTCCCACATGAACTGGAATCTCCTTAGCATACTTTCATGCATTGGAGGAAAACTATGACAGATCAGTTTATGTTCAACACTCATAATGTTTCCAGGAATCCTTGCATGAGGCCTCCTATCTTATTTTTGGAAAGTGTCAGCACTGGGTCTCAGGGAATCACCACTACCTATACAAGAGAAACAGGGGCTAGTTTCCAATTGCATAAAAGTGCATTGTAGGCTATGCAACAGATCAGAGTCCTATCACCAAAGTCACAACTAAACTGGAAGCAAGTATGTGAACTTTTATAGCTTAGTATTTATTTTAAATTCTAACTTGAGTGAGTAAAATTAGGAATTCTCTACTTCTTTCTATACTAATTAAGAAAATTTGTATGTATGTATGTGTGTAGTCTCTGAGGAGAAACTTTCAATGATCAACAATATTGCTTCAAGCAACCCAAGAATCCTGAAGTTGCTAAAAGTGATCTAACAAAGCTAAAGTGACAAAGATCAAGAAGAGTCCTCCAACAAATCTAAAGCAGAAAGTGGTCTAGCAAGGTTGCAGTGATAAGGATCAATAAAAGTGCTTCAAAGAATCAAAAAGATATTTGACCCACCTTTTGGTTAAAAGAGTTAAAAACTCACCATGTGCTCCAAATAACACAAGTCAAAATGCATGCATACAAAGAAGCTACAAAATTCTGCCATCATAACATTCAGTTTCATCACTTTGGTGAAATTTCATCAGTTTCATGACTTTCATCATTAGCATGGAATCTCATAGAGGCTTTGTTAAATAGTCAATCGAGGGAGTTAAATTTGACTGTGTAATGTTTCTTTTAAAATCATCATCTTTGTAATGTTCAATTGACAAATATATATATATATATATATTTGACTGCTTCAATGCTCTGGATTTGACATTTTTATTCATTGACAATTCAGGAACAAAAATAAAGAACAAAATATTGATTAACTTGTAAATTTGTAATGTGTTCAACAAAATTAAATAATAGTGGGCTTGAGCAGGATAACAAGGTGATGTGAAGGGTTTGTACTAGTGATGTGAACCGGGTTGTGTGGTCATCCCTCTATGTCAAAATATGTGGCATGCTTCAATATGTGTGTAGTCTTAGCAGCAGTGTGATCCTTGCTTTTGGTTTGTACCCTCACAGCACCAATTCCTCTATGATCTCCCTTGGCTCTGGTGTTATTGCGACGTAGCACAGTCTAGAGATTTGGAGATTTGTTATAGCACAATACATAGAGATAGGGCTTAGTACAGACTCCAGAGAGATGAAAATCCATTACTTATATCGCTAGGTCTGTGAACACTGACAAAAATCACATAATTATCGACATCTCTGTGATGTGCCTTCTTTTAAGAGCTTTAATTTGGAATAGCACTCATCTCAACAGTCTTTGACATGGTCATATAAGGGATTGGGCCATGAAAAAACATGGTTGTTGTGATGCTGAGAACAATGGGATAGTGCCTATGATAGCATGAATGGGGTCATTGCAATGCATGGGATCTTTGATGGCCTATAACTAAAAAGGAAGGCCTACTTCCCTCCATTATTGTCAACAACATCATTAGGGTTTGTATGAAGGTGTATATAGCAAAACCAATTGGGTATATCTGATATCTATCAAAAAATAGTTGGGTATCTATGCAGTGAAGAGAAATCATTGAATTAATGTCTCAGTTAATAATCATTTGCTTCTATATTGTTGAAAAACGTATTGGGGATACAGGGTTTTCTCTGTGAAGGTCACTAGGTATACATAGGTATTTTATGTGAAAAATACGTTGGGTATACAAGGATTTTTCGTGTGAAGATTCATTTGGTGTAGATGGTTTTTTCTTGTGAAAATTCATTGGGATTTCGCAGGTTTTTTTCTGACAATTCATTGGGTAAAGAGTTTCTTTTCTGTAAGTATCATTTTGATTTTCAGTGATGGGAAGTAAATGGAGAAAGGAAAAAATTTCCCTAGCATTGAATGGCTTCAGCAGGCATAGGTGCACCTATCATTCTAACCTCTAATTCCATCAAGTTCTCCTTCCCCTCTCGGCTATGAAAAGGCAACAAGACATCTAGGGTGGGATTATTGTTTCGATATAATCTTTGCTTTAATTCATTCTCTCTCTCTCTCTCTCTCTCTCTCTCTCATACTTTTCTTTGTGCCATTTTTGTCTTATGATGCAGACTTACTTTTACAAGCACAAAGGTATAAATCTAAGGTTCATTTTATTTGATATTTTTGGAAATATCTAGCTTTTTGTTGTTTGTCCATTGAGCAGTCTTGTTTGCTTAAGTTGTTTCATGGGGAAGTTTTTCTTCTCTCGTTTGGATCATTGAGATATTGTGTATCCCTTTTTACGCATTCTGTAAGGTAGAAATCTTGATTTCCTATGTTTGTGTGACCAAGATCATGGTATTTTTGATGGGGTCATTAAAAGATCCTGTGCCTAGGTGCCTTCTGTGTTTATGTAATTGTAACTTCGAAATGTATTCACTTGTATATCTTATGTATTGTACCCCTATGTTTATTCTAGGAAGTTTTTGTAATGTAATTGAGTCATGGCATGCCCCGATGTTCTGATCGAGAGTTTCTATAATGTAAACAAGTCATGTCAAGTCATTGTGGGTAACCCTGCTATTGATCAAGGGTTAAAGTCCTCGCAGTTCCGGGGCACTAAGGTTATTAGATTCTCCTAGTGAAGTCAGCTCTAGTGAGTTATTGTCAAGTCGGGAATTAGTATTAATGGAGAGTGATCCTCTCTATTTATCACACACTCACTCACACTCAGTTGTAGTGCATAGCTGAGGAATAAGAAGCTACTGGGGCTTTGAAGAAAGAGGCTACTGCTATTGGGAGATCGTCTTACTTTTTTGGGGTTTTACTTTTGGTGTTGATTCTATCTCTGAGGAAGTTGCATGGTTTTCTCCATTTATGGTTTCCCCGAGGAAAAAAACTGTGTTCATTGTCTCTTATGTTTGATTGCTATGCTTGGTATTCTCTCAGTTAAATATCCTAATATAATTCTAGCTTAATGTTAAAATTCTAACATGGTATCAGAGCTAACATCAGAAGAAGACACTATGCAACTACAAGAACTAGGGCTTCCTACTTTGTGGATCTCTCTCCACAAATTTTCAACAAAATAAGGTTGGAATAACTCTCCTCCCTAGGGTGCATCTTTCTGTCGAAGCAGAATTTGATTCTGAGCATTTTCAATTTTTGACTCGACACTATTGCCGAAAATTAGGGCTTTCCACAAAAGTGGAATGTTTGAGTGAGCCTAGGCCTGGATTGATCTCCTCCTCAAAATTGAATTTTAGAGATCAATATCAAAGCATTTGGTTGGATAGAACTCCGGAAAAGAAAAACCCTAATTTGCTTGTGAACCAACACTACAGAAATTCAGCTCCAAATCCAGATCCGACATCTTGACATGTTAAGATCTAAATGTTTTGTATTTCCATTTTAGGTTCTCAGTTAATATGTCTCATCATACCAATCTTGATGAAAATATTGAGGGATCTGATAACTTCTGATCCTGGAAGTATAGGATCTTCCTCATCTTGGAAGAAAATGAGTTGGACTCCTACATCAATGAGGAGGTTCCAGTTCCAGAGGGAGATGAGGCTAAGGCCTTACAGAAGAAGAAGTTGGTTATGAATAAGAGTATTATTGTTGATTCAATCAAGGATCACATCATACCACAGGTGTCCTCCCTAAAGACACCTAAAGTTATGTTTGATGCCCTAACCAAATTGTTTGAAGGAAAGAACATAACAAGAAGATGACTCTGAGGAACTAGTTGAAGAATATGAAGATTCAGAATACAGAGACCATCCAGTATTACTTCACAAGGGTCTCCCAGATCAAAGAACAACTTGAAGAAGTGGATAAATAAGTGGAGAATGCAGAGATTGTAATGACCGTGTTGAATGGTCTGCCTAAGACATAGGACTCTTTCATTTAAGGGATCTGTGCCAGAAAGAAGTTAGTTAAGTTCAACAGACTTTGGGAAGAATTCTCACAAGAAGAAGATTAGATATAAGCTTGAGAAGAAAATATGGGAAGTGAAGATCAAGCTCTCATAGTTCAATCCAAGAAACCCAGAAGGGACCATCATCACCATCATCAATCTAAAGGTAAGCACTCTTCCTACAAGAAATCTCAACTTAGATGTTATACTTGTGATGAAATAGGGAACTTTGCCAAAGATTGTCCTAGAAACAAAAAGAAACTCTCATAAGAAGAAAAACAACAAGAGAAAACATCATGCTCATGCTGTAGAAGATGATGAACCTTCCACAAAGAGTAACAAGCAAGAAAGTGATGATTCTTCAAGTGATGAAGAATATATTTTGATTTCCGCTCTCATGGGAAACATTACACATGGAAGCAATGATTGGCTTATAGACAGTGGGGATTCCAAACATCTGACAAGATTCAAAGAATATTTTATGAGACTATCAGAACATGAATTAGCCCACAAGGTGAAACTTGGAGATGACCACCAATATCCAATAAAAGGTAGTGGGGAATCCTCCTATAAGCTAGACTTTGGAAAGTCTATGAAAATCAAGGAAGTATTGTTTGTACCAGGACTAAAGAAGAACCTCCTATCCATATCTGCATTAGATGCAAAAGGCATGAGGGTTACATTTATATAAGGCCAAGTTATCATGTGGCCAAAGGGAAAGACTATTAGTGATGTAGTAGTGATTGGGGAACAAGAGGGAGGTCTATACAAATTGAAGGGCCATCCAGAACAAGCCTTGGTCCATGACACAGTAGAGCCAAATGAACTTTGGCATAGAAGGCTTGCACATGTGCATTACAGAGCACTACCACTTGCGAGCAAAGCTGTTGAAGGTCTTCCAGAAAATCAAGCAAAACATGATGGAGTCTACAAAGGATGTGTGAAAGGAAAGAATACAAAGAAGACATTTCCAAGTAGCGAGAGCAAGGAAAAAGGAATCTTGGAAATCATTCACTCTGATGTATTCGGTCCGATGTCATCAAGTTCATTAAGCAGGCATGTATACTATGTTTCTTTCATTTATTTCATGAAGAACAAATATGAAGTATTCAGCAAGTTCAAGGAATTCAAAGCCTTGATCGAGAACCACACAGAAAAGAAGTTCAAGAGCTTTTGATCAAATAATGGCGGAGAATTCACTTCGAATGAATTAAAAGATATATGCAAAGATTCAGGGATTAAGAGGGAGTTAACCACTCCATATAATCCACAATAGAATGGAGTTGTAGAAAGGAATAATACAATGATCGTAAAAGCTGCAAGGGCCATGTTTCATGATCAAGATATTCCCATGCATCTATGGGAAGAAGCTGCTAGAACAACGCTGTATGTACAGAATCGTACTCCACACAGAGTACTCGAGAACAAGATACCTGAAGAAGTCTTTTTCGGAAAGAAACCAGATGTCCACCATCTAAAAATATTTAGCTGTCCAGTGTACATACACATTCCAAAAGAAAAGAGGACAAAATTAGATCCTTCAAGAAAGAAGGGTATATTTGTGGGATACTCTGAAAGCTCGAATGCTTAAAGAATATACTTCCTAGGATTCAAGAAGATCGATATCAGTAGGGACGTAACATTTGATGAAGACTCAGCTTACAACAAATCTAGAAAGAGACTTGATGAAGAACCTGAAGAAACAGAAGCACCCAAAATTCATGACACAACCATGAATGAAGAAATTCAAGAAGAAGATTGAGCATTTGAAGAACCTCAAGAACCTGTATATCCACCTTAGGAGAAGAATCCTCATAAGAGGAAACTTGATTCGGTATGAGAAGCTATCCAAGGTGGGAAAAAATATGGGGCTTCAGAAGAGAATCATAGAGAAAGAAAGAGAACCAGGTCCTGCTTTGGTTATGTAGCATTATTATGTGATTTCATCAATAAAGAACCTTCCAATTATGAAGAAGCGGCAGAAAGGAAAGAATGGAATGATTTTATGATCGAAGAGTATCAATCGATCATGAAGAATGATGTTTGGGATGTTGTCCCAAGACCAAAAGGGAAGTCGGTTGTAACTTCCAAATGGATCTACAAGATCAAGCATGTTGCAGATGGTAGCATAGAAAAATATAAAGCAAGATTTGTGGCTTGTGGCTTCTCCCAGAAAGAAGGAATAGATTATGAATAAACTTTTGCACCTGTAGCCAGATACACTTCCATAAGATTAGTACTTGCTCTGGCTGTAGTGATTAAATGGAAGATACACCAGATGGATGTCAAGACTACTTTCTTGAATGGTGTATTGGAAGATGAAGTGTATGTGGAGCAGCCACTCAGTTTTGAGACACATGACAGGGATTCTCATGTGTGTAGATTGAAGAAATCCTTGTACAGTTTGAAACATCCACCCAGGACATGGTACAGTAGAATTGATATCTTTCTATCCAGTTTGGGCTTTACCAAGAGTAAAGAAGATTCCAACCTTTACTACAAGGTTGAATATGGCAACCCATTGATGCTCCTACTGCATGTAGATGATCTATTTGTAACAGGTATGGATGGGTTGATTGTTGATACGAAGAGAAATCTTGCTGTTGAGTTCGAAATGAAGGACTTGGGTATGATGCATTATTTTCTAGGCATGGAGGTGTGGAAAAATGAAGATGGAATTTCCGTGGGAAAAGGGAAATATATGGTAGAGATCCTGAAGAGATTTGGGATGATGGACTGCAAAGCCATGACCACACCTATGGAATCAAACTTGAAGCTATTAAGTGATGCTTCATCAAAAGCGGTTGATGCTACAATGTATCATCAGATGATTGGGTCCTTGATGTACCTGATGAACACAAGACCAGATATTTTCTTTGCTTTGAACACCTTGAGCTAGTTCCTGACAGATCTGAGACATGTTCACTTGATTGCTGTAAAGCATATTTTGAGGTACCTGAAGGGTACAGTTGATTATGGGCTCAAGTATGAGGAAAGTCAGAAGATTAACCTTGAGGGTTATGTTGATTCAGATTGGGCAAGAACTGCCATCGATAGGAAGAGCACTTCAGGGTGTTGCTTCAGTATGGGATCAGGTGTGATCTCTTGGTTCAGCAGGAAGCGATCCTTTGTGGCACTGAGTATAGCTAAAGCAGAGTATGTTGCGGAATGTTCAGCTAGTTGTGAGGCAGTATGGCTGAGGAAGCTACTATCTGATTTATTTGATCTCCAGTTAGATGCTACTTGTATATATTGCAACAACTAGAGTTGTGTAAAGTTGTCAGAGAACCCAGTGTTCCATGACAAGTCGAAGCATATCGAGATCAAGTATCACTATATCAGTGATATTGTGCGGAGAGGAGCAGTGAAGCTCTAGTATGTTGTGATGGAAGAACAGATAGCTGATGTGTTGACGAATCCATTGGCCAGAGTGAAGTTTGAGTACTTCAACGAGAAGCTTGGTGTTGTTGAGATCGAGGTTCCCTCCAAGGGGAAGTGATGAGTCCGTGAGCCATTCTGACATGGTGAGAGGATTAAGTTCCTTCCATGGTCAGATGTAAGGCCTAAGCCATTATTTCATGGTGAGAGGATTGGTTCCCTCCATGTTAGATATGAGTGTTAATCCATTCTGCTATGACTGTGGGATTGGTTCCTACATGATCAGATATAAGGGCTATTTCCATTCTCTAAATGGAGGTACCTGGTCAGTTACCAGGAATACTAAGTCTAGGACTGAGGGCCATTCTGATATGACTGTGACATTTATTCTTACATCATCAGATGTGAGTGCATGGCCATTCTGATGTGATTGAGGGATGTGTTCCCACTTTATCAGATATAAGAGTTGTTGCCATTCTTTGAATGGAGGCACCTGGTCAGTTACCAGGGATCCTCAGTCTAGGACTGAGAGCCATTCTAACGAGTCAAGGTCAGATGTAAGGGCTAGGCCATTTTAACGAGTCAAGGTCATATGTAAGGGCTGGGCCATTTTAACGAGTCAAGGTCAGATGTAAGGGCTGGGCCATTTTGACGAGTCAAGATCAGATGTAAGGGCTGGGACTTTCTGATGAGTCAAGGTTAGATGTAAGGGATGTGCCATTCTGACATGGTGAGAGGATGAAGTTCCTTCCATGGTCAAATGTAAGGGCTGGGCCATTCTGACATGGTGAGGGGATTAAGTTCCTCTGATGGTCGGATGTGAGTGCTGGGCGTAGGATTTTTTATGAGTCAAGGTCAGATGTAAGTGCTGGATGGGCCATTCTGACTTAGGGTCAGATATAAGCACTGAAGAAGACCTACATGCAAGCTAGGCCTACACCCAACATGAGAAAGGGATGTCTCGGTAGAACTTCCTGTAACGAGAAGAATCATGAGATAGCACCAGTGATGTTGACCCAGTGATGATGCAGATCGAGTAATGATCTAGATCGAGTGATGATCTAAATAGAGTAATGATCCAGATCGAGTGATGATCTAGATCAAGTAATGATCTAGATCCAGTGATGATGATCATCCAGATTGAGTAATGATCCAGATCGAGTGATGGTCCAGATCGAGTAATGATCCAGATCCATTGATGATGATCCAGATCTAGTGATGTTATTCCAGTAGCGATGATCCAAATCGAGTGATGATCAAGATCCAGTGATGATGATCTAGATCGAGTGATGATCCAGATCTAGATGAAGATGAATTGAAGATGAAGATGACCTGAAGATGAATATGACTTGAAGATAACGAGAACTCGATGATGATCCAGATGATACAGAGAAGAAGACTTGTGTTGATAAATTGTGTCGAGAGAATACCTTCCTAGTTAGGAGCGAGTGTTGATGTAATTGTAACTTCAGAATATATTCACTTGTATATCTTATGTATTGTACCCCAATGTTTATTCCAGGAAGTGTTTGTAATGTAATTGAGTCATGTCATGCCCTGATGTTCTGATCAAGATTCTCTATAATGTAAACAAGTCATGTCAAGTCATTTTGGGTAACCTTCCTATTGATAAAGGGTTAAAGTCCCCGTAGTTTCGGGGCCCTAGGGTTATTAGACTCTCCTAGTGAAGTCAACCCTAGTGAGTTATTGTCAAGTCGGGAATTAGTATAAATGGAGAGTGAGCCTCTCTATTTATCACACACTCACTCACACTTAGTTGTAGCACATAACTTAGGAAGAAGAAGCTACTGGGTCTAGGAAGAAAGAGCCTATTGCTGTGAGGAGATCATCTTACTATTTTGGGGTTTTACTTTTGGTGCTGATTCTATCTCTAAGGAAGTTGCGGGGTTTTCTCCATTTATGGTTTCCCTGAGGAAAAACATTGTGTTCATTGTCTCTTGTGTTTAATTGTTGTGCTTGTTACTCTCTTAGTTAAATATCCTAATATAATGCTAGCTTAATGTTAAAATTCTAACATTCTGGATACTGTTGTAATGATACCTTCTCGTGCCAAGTTCAGTACCATTGTAATTGCACCTAGTGGTTCCATGAAATAGATAAATAAAATATTTGAAAGGTTCATTGAAAAATATTTTTTTTCTGAATTGGGTAGTTGAAGGATCTTGTTTCTTGAGTTGGGTCATAGAGAATCTTGTTTTCCCTTCTTGTTGTTTAGGTAGTTGGATAATCTTATTTTTTGAATATGGCAACTAAGAAATTGCGTTGTCCTTTCTCTTTGTTTTGGTATCTATATAATATTATTTTATGAGTTGGGCAACTGAGAACCTTTGCATTTTACATTTAGATGACAAAGATGCTGATTTTGTACCTAGGAAAGTGGGCTTTCCATATGTGGTTGGAGATGGCCAGGCCCCTTGATGTTACAACTGCACATTTAAATTATTTTATTAATGAATTCATGTAATTTAGAAGGGACTTCCATGCTTTTATTTTGTAATATGAAGTTTCCAGCTCCACTGCATTTGATATGGTTGGACTTTGCTAAGGCATCTTTAAAACCACACTTTAATACTACAAAATGTTGCATGTACATAGTTCTTGTAGTTTTTTATTACAAAATGAATCCATTCCTTGTCCTGCAAGGAATTTAGCCTTGGATGTTTTTTGGTGGCATTTCTTTTGACTTTTTGTCTTTTCACCATCATGTGCATATTAAGGGACTGTGTTTGGGCATATTCCTTGTCTCATAGATTCATGATTTTCCTTGTATTTTTGCAGTCTCCTGTAAACCATGTTCGGGAATGATTCTTGAAATTGTTTTTTTTAGTTCTAACATGTATTGTTTTTAGTTGCTAAATTGCTAATCAATATCTACATTTGACATGGCTGGAATGCAATCCAGATGATTTTAAACTGAACATTGAGTGAAACGATGCAACCCTCTTTGGGAACAGGTAAGCAAACTTCCCACTAACGTTCTATCAAACCGCAAATTCTAGTGTCATTTGATTTTGGTAAATTCAGTGTAAATTCTGTCAGTTATCTGCCCCTTGATAGTTTTATTTGCTTGTGATTTCTCCTAGGGACCAAATTATATGTTTATTTCTGAATGTTTATAGTCCAGTAGTAAAATGGATGATATCTTTGGGAATTAATATATGATGAATTTTTTCAGCCGTCATCACGAACTGGAAATGTCACGAATTTATGGGATGCTTGGTAATATTCACACAAACATTGGAGATGCCCAGATAGGCAATGGGTCTTATAGTCCTATTTTGTTTGATTGAATTCATAAGTTTCCACTTTCGAAGAATGGATCACATCCCTTTGTGAGATAATATTTTATATTTTGTATTCAACATGTCTAGTTTGGGATATTGATCAATTTCTAACAGATATTAGTGAAGCAACTTTGATCATGTTGACTGTTATCAAGAATGTAAGCCTTTACTTGCTTTTTATCCATAGAAGTCTCTAATTGATTTCATGTTTATGAATGTCATAAAAATTGTCAAATCCTACTTACACAACATATTTACCTTTTATTCATGGTGGGCTTGCACCTGGTGGTTTCAACTTTGATGCAAAACTGTAAGTACTCTGGAATTCGTCAACTTACACATTCCTCATTATGACCAACCACAATATATTCGTGCATTCAAGACATTGAAATGTTACCACTGTTACCTTGGAAGTCATCAACTTATACATTCCTAATTGTGGCCAGCCATAAAATATTTACATGTTCAATACATCCAACCGATGTTCACCATTGTAGTTAAGGAACAAATCCCATTTGATGGCATGAATGGATGAGTTTTGTTTGATACTGGCCTATTATGATTAGACCTATGAATGTCATAGTTCAAGCTACCTCCTAGGTGTTAATATTTCAATAAAAAAAATTTTACTTTAGTTGGATGTGTCTTATGCTCATGGTCATTGGTTGTGCTCATGACCTTGACTTATCACTACCTAAAGACCCATTCCTTATTTTAACAAGGTCTAAAGTTGGGTCAATTGAGTTAAAAACTGCTCTGGTTTCTTATGCTTTTGCTCAACCAAATGGAATAAACATGAACTATCAGAGGTGCTTGCATAGGATAGTCAAAAAATCTGGAAAAAGCTAGTATATGCCCCTTCATAGACTGTACAAATGGTCGAGAGTGTTGTGTTGGGTTCTAGTTGATGGTTTATAATGCTGTTGTATTGTCCAATATGCTACATGTAGTACAAAGTGATATCAAACTTATCTAGTGATGCCATCATTGAGAATTATAGTTTAAAACATTGATTTATCCTCTTCAAAATAATTTAACCAATATCTCTTATTCATTATGTTTGAATGTACTTGCATCAAAATATTTCTTAGCTTTCTCCTCAGAAGCAACAAAAACATATTCTTCTAGTTTATTACTTTTTCCCTCCTCATTTTCTTCAATATTTGTTATCTTTTATTTGACTTGTTAAGCTAATATAAAATATTTATAATTTTTTGAATTAGAACTAGTGTTACCAATAGATATTATATTACTGGAACCACCTTCATTGGGTTGACTTAGTGATGTCATGTTTATCATTTCCTTTTAAGCCTTCTATTGGACTAGAAAGCACATCAATTGAGTTGGAGGTCATTGGGCCCTTGCGGATATGGGAAATGTAATAATGCATGGCATGAACCCATGGATTCTTCTTAGATTCCTTGGAGATGGAGATGTTAAATTTGAGCATATAGATCTGTAGACAAACACACAACTCACAAAGAAGATCTCACAATTTACTCAGCCATTGAAGAATGAAACAATGCAAAAGGCTTGCAGCTGTGAATGCTTTCATTAATAAAAAAAGTAATCCAGATAATAATTACAATGATGTAAAATGGATTTAATAGCCACAAGCAATTCGAATGCACATGAGGAAATTCGAATTGATGACTCTACTTGACTGTAGGTAACCAAGACTTGTCTAAATCACAATTGGAGTTCTAAAACACAACTAAATGTAACAGTTAGTTGTGTTTTAGAACTCCAATTGTGATTTAGACAAGTCTTGGTTACCTACAGTTAAGTAGAGTCATCAATTCGAACTTCCTCATGTGGATTCGAATTGCTTGTGGCTATTAAAGCCATTTTACATCATTGTAATTATTATCTGGATAACTTTTTTTATTAATGAAAGCATTCAGAGTTGTCATGTTTATCATTTCCTTTTAAGCCTTCTATTGGACTAGAAAGCGCATCAATCGAGTTGGAGGTCATTGGGCCCTTGCAGATATGGGAAATGTAATAATGCATGGCATGAACCCATGGATTCTTCTTAGATTCCTTGGAGATGGAGAGCCCCTTAGAATTCCAAAAAGGTGCAGTGGACGATGCCCTTCTATTAAATCCTTGAGAAGGGACTCCTAAAGAGGAGTGGCCATTTTCCTTATATTTCTGTCGATAGACATGGGGCATACCATTGGCTTGTTGAGAAGGAGCAAGGGGCTTGATTTCCCAAGTCTTTTGAGTCTGAGACTTTAACTTCAAGGTTAGGCTGGGAAACAAAAGCAATGAATGAGCTTGTGGGTCTTGGGGGTGTTGATTCTAGGGAGATTTAGGGCCAGACATCAAGGGAGAGTCATGAATTTGTCTTTTGGAGTCACACATCTGAATCAAGTATTATCTAGACACACTGCCTGTCTAGAAGTCTTGTTATCCACACATGTAAACCTGTTACTTGATCCTTAGACACCTTCAAAGATATTATCTTATGAGTATGGGGATTAAAGAAACACTCGAGCTTGTGGTAGATACAATATAAGTGGGCTTAGAAATATGATCTATAAAGGACCAGAATTCCATGGGAAACCCAATAATTTCAACCCTTGTGGGATTGCAAATCTGAGTAGTTCCCTCAGTGAATTTCTCAATTGACATGCTCATGCACTGTATATTTGGTTGTGACCATGAACTAATCATCCACTAGGCATTGGCCATAACATTGTTGTTTGTGCAGTTGATCCCTGTTCTCATCAATCTTCTGCTCGTCATCAACCCTTTCACTCCTTTTTGAATCTATACAAGATAATTCCATATCAATATGTTGTTTAGAAACAATAAATGAGTTATTTGTTATTGTCCTTTTGTGAATGGATAATTGCTCTCTCGAACAAGTGAGAGAAACATATTTTTCAACCATGGTAGAATTGGCCCTCTTAGGGAGTGCAGCAGCTTCTCATCTGGTATAGCCATCTTAATTTATAGGATAGACTTTCCACTAAAGGATTCTAATTCAAATATTATTTTTGATCACCATGGATAATGCATAGCTATCATTCATCTGAACTTCAAATACATGGACCGTGTAATTGGCTATGTACGATCCATTCGCTTGATCTTTGCTAGATTCACACATTCAGTCTGCAATGCCTCTATGTTCTCGACTCTACTACAATAACATAGAAAAAATCTCTTCTCATGAAGCTCATAGGAACTTCGCCTTCCCTCTCTTGTTCTTCCATTCTGCGAGATAGATTTGTACAATTGCACTTAGCCCTTATCACACAGTCACACATTTGAAAGGTCCTTTATAGGACTCTGTTAAGACTTTGGAAGACTTCTGCAAGAATTGGAACATATACAGGTTTTATCCAACTTCATATGAACTGGAACCCATTATAAATATTCTACCTAGCTATGCGAACTGTAATATTCCAACAATATTCTACACAACTGTGTTTCATAAATTATACTCACACAGAGTTACATAGAACTACAGGTATCTGAAACCTATCCTATGCTTCACTCATTCATATAATCATTCAGAATATATCTATCTTTTCCCCAATATTAGGTATTCACGCACACAAACCATATCTTGCAATCATTTATCCACTTAGACCGGTTCCTCGTTAGGGTTATGCATAGTAAAAAATCTTCTTCATTAACTAACATTAAAAAAAAACCTTCCAACTCTGAAATTGACCAGGCCCCTCAAAGATATAGCCAGAAGGTAAGGTCCCGGCCTATTCTTTCTTCCCCTCAACAGGAAAGTAAGGCCCCATGTCTGATTTCGAGATCTTAATAAAGAGCCATTTTTTTATCCCGCCTGTTATGCTATGCCATGATTGATCAATGCAACACACGTTGCTAGGCATGATTGTTCTGTATTTCTTACCAACGAATATACTGATTATATTTTCTTTCTAAAAAGTAGGCTAGATTTTGGTGGCTTAAAAAACCTTCTTAGTTATATATATATGTACTAGTAGGAAAAGGGGTGTTTTTCCAGTTGTTGTCCCTAGTATTAATGAAAGAAAGGCTGCTAAAAACCTTGACTCTGTTGGTATTATTATATTAGTAGAATGGGTTTCAAGTGTTCTAGATCAGTTGTTTGTACCTATCATAGTTATATGAGAATAATCATTGTTGGCACTGATTCATCTAACCGCATCTCTCCACCTGCCCCTTTATAATAAAGAAATCAGGCTGAAAGCACAACAAACTTCCACTTCCACGTGTCTTGAAGCATTGAATGAAGTCACCCACGATATCCCTTTACACTTTAAGGAAACAATACCATTACCCTTTATGTATTACCCCATTACCCATGATCATATAACTAATCCCTTTTCTTTCACTTAATGATACACTGGTTACACCTAATTGTTTTAGTCTTAAATGACGAGGCAATACTATGCAATGTGATCATAGCCTCTGTATTGGAGAGTAAATAGAGAGGAGGAGGTAAGAATTAATAGTATGGGACATAGTGAGGACAGATACAACTGAACACCTTTATGGTATGGGAATCAAAGAACTTTTGGTCTTTCCTATTGAAACCCTGCTGGGTAACTATCACCTCCTCTACCTGCTTCAGTTCCAATGGCTTATCCTTCATCTAGTGATTCTCTTACTTTGAACCCATCTTTATTTTGATATTTCTTTTGAAAAGAATGGAGACCAACACACAAGGAAGGATTTCACTACAGGTTCTTCAATTTCAGTGAATGACTACAGAGATTGAACTGAACTATGAGTCTATATAGGGAGTCATTATTGGACTAATTGATTTCGAAAAGTGTCACTACATCAGATATCTTAACAGAAGATTTAACTATTATAAAGATTTAATGGCTTAAGCAGTGTATCTAAGGATGGAAATGGAACTGACTATACAGACTGAAGCTATTATTTCTTTCTTACTGCATGTACTCTTAAGGAATTCTATAAGGCCTTACTATACAACTCTATCTAGTAGTTCTTTAGCCTGCTCTTTCAGTTGAGAGGGCCTGTCACACAATTGATCGAATCCGTGTTGGAAAAATGGGTAGATAGGGCTCATGTCCACCTTCTCTGGAGGTGGCCATCGCTGTTCGAATTGCTTCAAGTATTATTACCTACAGATCTGCTGGCGTGAGACTTTATCACTATTCTTCAAAGTTTGTGCCCTGACTACTGTTGGTTTATAATATTTAAGAACAAACTCTTTTAATTGCTGCTATGATATATCCATGGGCAATGGTATATGATGGTAGGAAATGTTACTGCCACTCAAATGTCCTCTAAATGCCATCACAACCTTCTGAAGATATATTCAACCAGTTCCTTTTTCAAACCTATTTTCTCTTCAAACAAAGGTATATGGTCAGGATCACAAAGACTATAGGTATATTGAATCTCAAGTGGGATGATTCCAAAAACATCAAATACATTACACACAAATTGTATAAGAGAAAAGAACATAGCAATTGATGAATCTTCCCTTTATCAGTCAATAATATTATGGTAAATACAACAAAAAAACCTTGACTAACTTCTCCTATGGCATCATATTCTTTGTTTGGCCTGGTCCCTTCTTTTTCACACCCATAGTCTTACATTCATATTGGAAAAATGGGTAGATAGTTGTGCTGTCATGGTGAGAGGATTAGTTCCTTCCATGTCAGATATGAGTGCTGAGCCATTCTGATATGACTGTGGTATTGGTTCCTACATGATCAGATATAAGGGCTATTACCATTCTCTGAATGGAGGTACCTGGTCAATTACCAGGAATACTCTAAGACTGAGGGCCATTCTGATATGACTGTGAGATTTAGTCTTATATGATCAGATGTGAGTGCATGGCCATTCTAATGTGATTGAGGGATGTGTTCCCACTTTATCAGATATAAGGGTTGTTGCCACACTTTGAATGGAGGCACCTAGTCATTTACCAGGGATCCTTAGTCTAGGACTGAGAGCCATTCTGATGAGTCAAGGTCAGATGTAAGGGTTGGTCCATTTTGACGAGTCAAGGTCAGATGTAAGGGCAGGGCCATTTTGAAGAGTCAAGGTTAGATGTAAGGGCTAGGACATTCTGACGACTCAAGGTCAGATGTAAGGGTTGTGCCATTCTGACATGGTGAGAGGATGAAGTTCCTTCCATGGTAAAATGTAAGGGCTGGGCCATTCTGACATGGAGAGGGAATTAAGTTCCTCTCATGGTCAAATGTGAGTGCTAGGCATGCCTTTCTGATGATTCAAGGTCATATGTAAGTGTTGGACAAACCATTCTGACCTAGGGTTAGATATAAGTGCTGAAGAAGACCTACATGGAGGCTAGGCCTACACCCAACATGAAAAAGGACTGGCTCTGTAGAGCTTCCTGTAACAAGAAGAATCATGAGATAGCACCAATGATGTTGACCCAGTGATGATCTAGATCGAGTAATGATCCAAATCGAGTGATGATCCAGATCGAGTAATGATCCAGATCGAGTGATGATCTAGATCAAGTAATGATCTAGATCCACTGATGATGACGATCCATATCGAGTAATGATCCAGATCGAGTGATGATCCAGATCGAGTAATGATCTAGATCCATTGATGATGATCCAAATCCAATGATGTTGTTCCAGCAGGGATGATCCAGATCGAGTAATGATCTAGATCCAGTGATGATCCAGATTGAGTGATGATCCAGATCCAGATGAAGATGACTTGAAGATGAAGATGACCTGAAGATGAAGATGACTTGAAGATAATGAGAACTTGATGATGATCCAGATGATACAGAGAAGAAGAGTTTTGCTGATAAATTGTGTTGAGAGAATACCTTCCTAGTTAAGACGGAGTGTTGATGTAATTGTAACTTCAGAATGTATTCACTTGTATCTCTTATGTATTGTACCCCGATGTTTATTCTAGGAAGTGTTTGTAATGTAATTGAGTCATGCCATGCCTCGATGTTCCGATCGATATTTTCTATAATGTAAACAAGTCATGTCAAGTCATTTTGGGTAACCTTCCTATTGATCAAGGGTTAAAGTCCCCGTAGTTTCGGGGCCCTAGGGTTAATAGAATCTCCTAGTGAAGTCAACCCTAGTGAGTTATTGTCAAGTAGGGAATTAGTATAAATAGAAAGTGAGCCTCTCTATTTATCACACACTCACTCACACTCAGTTGTAGCACATAGATGAGGAAGAAGAAGCTACTGGGGCTAGGAAGAAAGAGGCTACTGCTGTTGGGAGATCATCTTACTATTTTGGGGTTTTAATTTCGGTGCTGATTCTATCTCCGAGGAAGTTGTGGGATTTTCTCCATTTATGGTTTCCCTGAGGAAATTTTTTTTGTTCATTGTCTCTTGTGTTCGATTGTTGTGCTTGTTACTCTCTCAGTTAAAGATCCTAGTATAATGCTAGCTTAATGTTAAAATTCTAACATTTTGGATACTGTTGTAATGACACCTTCTGGTGCCAAGTTCAGTACCGTTGTAATTTCACCTAGTGGTTCCATGAAATAAATAAATAAAATATTTGAAAGGTTCATTGAAAAATATTTTTTTCTAAATTGGGTAGTTGAAGGATCTTGTTTCTTGAGTTGGGTTATAGAGAATCTTGTTTTCTCTTCTTGTTGTTTAAGTATTTGTATAATCTTATTTGCTGAATATGGCAACTAAGAAATTGCATTGTCCTTTCTCTTTGTTTTAGTATCTATATAATCTTATTTTATGAGTTGGGCAACGGATAACCTTTCCATTTTACATTTAGGTGACAAAGATGTTGATTTTGTACCTAGGAAAGTGGGCTCTCCATATGTGGTTGGAGATGGCCAAGCCCCTTGATGTTACAATTCCACATTTGAATTTTTTTATTAATGATTTCATGTAATTTAGAAGGGACTTCCATGCTTTTCTTTTGTAATATGAAGTTTCTAGCTCCACTGCATTTGATATGGTTGGACTTTGCTAATGCATGTATAAAACCACACTTGAATATTACACAATGTTGCATGTACATAGTTCTTGTAGTTTTTTATTACAAAATGAATCCATTCCTTGTCCTGCAAGGAATTTAGCCTTGGATGTTTTTTGGTGGCATTTCTTTTGAATTTTGGCTTTTCACCATCATGTGCATATTAACAGACTATGTTTGGGCATATTCCTTGTCTCATAGATTCATGATTTTCCGTGTATTTTTGCAGTCTCCTGTAAACCATGTTTGGGAATGATTCTTGAAATTGTTTTTTTTAGTTCTAACATGTATTGTTTTTAGTTGCTAAATTGCTTATCAATATCTGCATTTGACATGGCTGGAACACAATCCAGATGATTTTAAGCTAAACATTGAGTGCAACCATGCAACCCTCTTTGGGAACAGGTAAGCAAACTTCCCACTAACGTTCTATCAAACTGCAAATTCTAGTCTCATTGGATTCTAGTAAATTCAGTGTAAAGTCTATCAGTTATCCGCCCCTCGATAGTTTTATTTGCTTGTGATTTCTCCTAGGGACCAAATTATATGTTTATTTCTGAATGTTTATAGTCCAGTAGTAAAATGGATGATATATTTGGGAATTAATATATGATGAATTTTTTCTGCTGTCATCATGAGCTGGAAATGTCACGAATTTATGGGATGCTTGGCAATATTGACACAAACACTGGAGATGCCCAGATAGGTAATGGGTCTTATAGTCTTGTCTTGTTTGATTGAATTCATAAGTTTCCACTTTGGAAGAATGGATTGCATCCCTTTGTGAGATAGTATTTTATATTTTGTATTCAACGTGTCTAGGTTGGGATACTGATCAATTTCTGACAGATATTAGTGAAGCAACTTTGATCATGTTGACTGTTATCAAGAATGTAAGACTTTACTTGATTTTTATCCAGAGAAGTCTCTAATTGCTTTCATGTTTATAAATGTCATAAAAATTGTAAAATCCTACTTACACAATATCGTTACCTTTTATTCAGGGTGGGCTTGCACCTAGTGGTTTCAACTTTGATGCAAAACTGTAAGTACTCTAGAATTTGTCAACTTAGACATTCCTCATTATGACCAACCACAAAATATTGATGAATTCAAGACATTCAAATGTTACCACTATTACTTTGGAAGTCATCAACTTATACATTCCTAATTTTGGCCAGCCATAAAATATTTACATGTTCAAGACATCCAACCGATGTTCACCACTGTAGTTAAAGAACAACTCCCATTTGATGGCATGAATGGATGTGTTTTGTTTGATACTAGCCTATTATGATTATACCTATGAATGTCATAGTTCAAGCTACCTCCTAGGTGTTAATATTTCAATAAAACTTTTTTTACTTTAGTTGGATGTGTCTTATGCTTATGGTCATTGGTTGTGCTCATGACCTTGACTTATCACTACCTAAAGACCCATTCCTTATTTTAACAAGGTCTAAAGTTGGGTCAATTGAGTAAAAACCTGCTCTGGTTACTTATGCTTTTTCTCATTCAAATGGAATAAACATGAACTAGAAGAGGTGCTTGCATAGGATAGTCAAAAAATATGGAAAAGGCTAGTATATGCCCCTTCATAGACTATACAAATGGTCGAGAGTGTTGTGTTAGGTTCTAGTTGATGGTTTATAATGTTGTTATATTGTCCAATATGCTACATGTAGTACAAAGTTATATCAAACTTATCTAGTGATGCCATCATTGAGAATTGTAGTTTACAACATTGATTTATCCTATTCA
This sequence comes from Pseudotsuga menziesii, assembly GCA_001517045.1. NCBI lineage: Eukaryota > Viridiplantae > Streptophyta > Pinopsida > Pinales > Pinaceae > Pseudotsuga > Pseudotsuga menziesii. The sequence continues at coordinate 195,912 of LPNX010951998.1, forward strand.
AAATAATTTAACCAATATCTCTTATTCATTATGTTTTAATGTACTTGCATCAAAATATTTCTCAACTTTCTCGTGAGAAGCAACAAAAACATATTCTTCTAGTTTATTACTTTTTCCCTCCTCATTTTCTTCAATATTTGTTCTTTTTTATTTGACTTGTTAAGCTAATAGAAAATATTTATAATTTTTTGAATTAGAACTAGTGTTACCAATAGCTGTTATATTACTGCAACCACCTTCATTGGGTTGACTTAGTGATGTCATGTTTATCATATCCTTTTAAGGCTTCTATTGAACCAGAAAGTGCATCAATCAAGTTGGAGGCCATTGGGCCCTTGCAGATATGGGAAATGTAATAATACATGGCATGAACCCATGGATTCTTCTTAGATTCCTTGGAGATGGAGAGCCCCTTAGAATTCCAAAAAGGTGCAATGTACTATGCCCTTCGATTGGATCCTTGAGAAGGGACTCCTAAAGAGGAGTGGCCATTTTCCTTATATTTCTTTCGATAGAGATGTGGCATACCATTGGCTTGTTGAGAAGGAGAAGGGGGCTTGATTTCCCAAGTCTTTTGAGTCTGATACTTTAACTTCAAGGTTAGGCTGGGCAGCAAAAGCAATGAATGAGCTTATGGGTCTTGGGGGTGTTGGTTTTAGGGATATTTAGGGCCAACCATCAAGGGAGAGTCATGAATTTGTGTTTTGGAGTTGCACATATGAATCAAGTATTATCCAGACACACTGCCTGTCTAGAAGTCTTGTTATCCACACATGTAAACTTGTTAGTTGATCCTTGGACACCTTCAAACATATTCTCTTATGAGGATGGGGATTAAAGAAACACTCAGGCTTTTGGTAGATTAAATATAAGCGAGCTTGGAAATATGATCTATAAAGGACCAGAATTCCATCGGAAACCCAATAAATTTCAACCCTTGTGGGATTGAAAATATGAGTAGTTCCCTTAGTGAAGTTTTCAATTGACATGCTCATGCACTATAGATCTGGTTGGGACCATGAAAAAATCATCCACTAGGCATTGGCCATAACATTGTTGTCTGTGCAGTTCATCATTGTTCTCATCAATCTTCTACTTGTCATCAACCCTTTCACCCCTTTTTGAATCTATACAATATAATTCCATATCAGTATGTTGTTTAGAAACAATAAATGAGTCATTTGTTGTTGTCCTCTTTTGAATGGGTAATTTATCTCTCAGATAAGTAAGAGAAACATATTTTTCAACCATGGTAGAATTGGCCCTCTTAGGGAGTGCAGCAACTTCTCATCTGATATAGCCTTCTTAATGTATAGGATAGGCTTTCCACTCATGGATTCTAATTCAAATATTGTTTTCAAAGCAGTATTTTTTTCAAACCAGTAGCTAATTCAAATATTCTTTTTGATCACCATGGATAACGCACAGCTATCATTCATCTGAACTTCAAATAGACAGATCGTGTAATTGACTATGTACGATCCATTTGCTTGATCTTTGCCAGATTCACACATTCAGTCTGCAATGCCTTTATATTCTCGACTCTACTACAATAACAAAGAAAAAATCTCTTCTCGTGAAGTTCATAGGAACTTCACCTTGCCTATCTCAATCTTCCATTCTGCGAAATAGATTTGTACTATTGCACTCAACCCTTATCACATAGTCACACTTTTGAAAGGTCCTTTATAGGACTCTGTTAAGACTTTGGCAGACTTCTGCAGAAATTGGAAGATATACAGGTTTTATCCAACTTCATATGAACTGGAACCCATTATAAAGATTCTACCCAGCTATGTGAACTGTAATATTCCAAGCATATTCTACACAACTGTGTTTCATAAATTATACGCACATAGAGTTACATAGAACTACAAGTTTCTGAAACCTATATGTTTTCATTTATCCACTTAGACTGGTTCCTCGTTAGGGTTATGCACAATAAAAAATCTTCTGCATTAACTAACATTAATAAAAAAACATTCTAACTCTGAAATTGACCAGGCCCATCAAAGATATAGCTATAAGGTAAGGTCCTGGCCTATTCTTTCTTCCCCTAAATAGGAAAGTAAGGCCCCATGCCTGATTTCAAGAACTTAATAAAGAGCCATTATTTTATCCTTCCTGTTATGCTATTCCATGATTGATCAATGCGGCACACGTTGCTAGGCATGATGGTTTTGTATGGCTTACCAACCAATATACTGATTATATTTTCTTTCTAAAAAGTAGGCTAGATTTTGGTGGCTTAAAAAATCTTCTTAGTTNTCACTGAAAACCCCAACTATGTTGGTATTATTATATTAGTAGAATGGGTTTCAAGTGTTTTAGATCAGTTGTTGTTACCTATCATAGTTATATTAGAATAAGCATTGTTGGCACCGATTCATCTAACCACATCTCTCCACCTGTCCCTTTATAATAACAAATTGGGCTAAAAGCACAACAAACTTCCACTTCTAGGTGTCTTGAAGCATTGAATGAAGTCACCCAGGATATCCCTTTACACTTTAAGGAAACAATACCATTACCCTTTATGTATTACCCCATTACCCATTATCATATAACTAATCCCCTTTCTTTCACTTAATGATACATTGGTTACAGCTAATTTTTTTAGTCTTAAATGACCAGGCACTACTATGCAATGTGATCATAGCCTCTGTATAGGAGAGTAAATAGAGAGGAGGTAAGAATTAATAGTATGGGACACAGTGAGGATGGATACGACTGAACACCTTTATGGTATGGGAATCAAAGACCTTTTGGTCTTTCCTATTGAAACCTTGCTGGGTAACTATCACCTCCTCTACCTGCTTCAGTTCCAACGGCTTATCCTTCATCTAGTGATTCTCTTACTTTGAACCCATCTTTATTTTGATCTTTCTTTTGAAAAGAATGGATACCAACACGCAAGGAAGGATTTCACTACAGCTTCTTCAGTTTCAGTGAATCACTACAGAGATTGAACTGAACTAGGAGTCTATATAGGGAGTCATTATTGGACTAATTGATTCCAAAAAGTGTCACTACATCAGCTATCTTAACATAAGCTTTAACTATTATAAGGCTTTAACGGCTTAAGCAGTGTATCTAAGGATGGAAATGGAACTGAATCTATAGATTGAAGCTATTATTTCTTTCTTATTGCATGTACTCTTAAAAAGGTTTATAAGGCCTTACTATACAACTCTATCTAGTAGTGCTTTAGCCTACTCTTTCAGTTGAGAGGGCCTGTCACACAATTGATCGAATCCATGTTGGAAAAACGGGTAGATAGGGCTCCTGCTCACCTTCTCTGGTGGTGGCCATCGTTGATAGAATTTCTTCAGGTATTATTACCTACAGATTTGCTGGGTTGAGACTTTATCACTGTTCTTCAAATTTTGTGCCCTGACTACTGTTGGTTTATAATTAAGAACAACCTCTTTTAATTGCTGCTATGATATATCGATGGGAAAAGGTATATGATGGTAGGATATGTTACTGCCACTCAAATGTCCTCTAAATGTCATCACAACCTTCTGAAGATATATTCAACAAGTTCCTTTTTCAGACCTATTTTCTCTTCAAAGAAAGGTATATGGTTAGGATCAAAAAGCCTATATGTATATTGAATCTCAAGTGGGATGATTCCAAAAACATCAAATACATTACACACAGATTGTATAAGAGAAAAGTACACAGCAATAGATGAATCTTCCCTTTCCGAGTCAATAATAAAATGGTAAATACAACAAAAAAACCTTGACTAAATTCTCCTATGGCATCATATTCTTTGTTTGGCCTGGTCCCTCCTTTTTCACACCCATAGTCTTACATTCATACCCACAAAGCTAAGCTTCCAGAGCTGAATGTCATCCTCTGCTACTGTTGACATTCCGACTGTGTGTTTTTTGTATTTTTGATTTATTGCTGATTTTTTATTATTTCAGAAAAAACCAGTGATTGAGATGATCAAACTAAACTTTTTTTGAGTTTTCTTTCTATTTGTTTTCTCTTTTGAATTTGTTTTTATTCCTTTCAATCGTTGCAATAGTATAGGTCTACCAAATTTTGGGTTTAGGGTCCTATTGTTATGTATGCAGTGTTTACTTTGTTGACATTTTTTTACCGTACTATTATTTAGAAACTTTTTAGTGACATGTACTACTGATGATCATCTTTAGGCAGCTTATTATCCATTTTTTTGGAACCATGTACAACAGCTTCTAATCGTCTTTACTGCGGTTATTATCTAGAATGAGGGCTACACTGCAGTATCCAGAATGACGGTTACACTGGATCCTATATGTAATTATTCATTTGTTGAATCTAAACAGTTACATTTGAATGGTAATATGTATTTGTAAATTTGACCCTTTTTTAATAGCAAAATGATAAATGATCATAATTAAAACGTCTTTATTTGTATCATGATGATTTTAAATGTATTTTTTTGGTATGTTTTTGACACATAATTCATGAAGAATTTTGAATCACTCCTTTTATTATTTGAGAACATGGTTGCAAATAAAATTTAAGGCAATAAAGAAATGTAAATGTTATGTTCGAAAATCATTTTCAAGGTATACAAATAATAAAACAAGGTAAATGTTACAAGCATTTAATGTCAATGAGTGTGTTCTTATTGTGTAAGCATAAAATATTTATGGTTCAATTAGATGTAGATGATGAACTTTGTTGTTGGCTTAATTTTTTAAGCTTCCATATGAAGATAGACCTCCATATACTATGACGGATAAGGTGAAAGGTGTTTTTCCATCTGCCTACTCATGTTTCATTGAATGAAAAGGTTGTGTAGTGCACTTTAATATGTGAAGAGATGAGTATGAAACTAATTCCAAGTTAGTGGAATTGTTTTAGAATCTCCATGACATAAATAATGGGGATAATATCACCCTTGACACATTTGTGAAGCTAAAATTGTTGTATTTTATCACCATCACTATTCATGCAACATATTGTTCTTGTTTTTCATCACCCTATTTTGAAAGTTGTGAGTATGTTCATGAGTTATTTTTATAGGACACCAAAAAGATCAACATACCAATATGTGCATAAGTTATTTTTTGAGTGCACCAAAAAGACCAACATACCAAGATAATCAATGCATTAAAATGTATCATGCTAAGTCATGTGTCCATATTATAAATAGTTGTAATTATTCAAAACTAGTTTATTGTCTTCTTGAAACTCATATATAGGAATGTAAGATGAGTTTATAGTTGGCATGTATGAGCATGATGAAATAGATTAGAGTTAGGGTTTGAATATCTTCTTTAGTGCACATAATATAAGAGATTGGATGAACTGATCTTATAACTATGACAAGGTTCACATTGTAAAAATTTTGTGAATATTACATGGATGAATCTTATTTGTGATTTAATCTTAATGGTGTGCATGGTTTATGATGATTGTCTATTTTCATGAGTTGTATAAGTAAACATTTTTTGTAATTCTTATCATTTTTGGGTGAGACCTTATCCTGTTTAAATATTGAAAATGCCATTGTCGATAGGTTATTATTGTTTTACTAGCTAAACTATGGCTTATTTTTAGAGCCAATAATTGGTTCCATTCCTATAATAGAACACAAGTTTTCAATAACGAACTAATAATTTAAATGTTATGGAAACCCTTTAGACATGATAAATACAAAGAAAGGGAAATGATATTTTTAAATAAGGAAATGTAGTTCATTATAATTTTTATCTAGCATGGTGGAAGAATAGGCCCATCAATACTATGAGTTGATCATCTATAATCAAGAACTGTTGAAAAGAAAAATAGACTATTGGTTTTAATGCTAGTAAAATAAGGTTATGGTAATATATTTTTCTATTGAATAGATCAGAACTTTGAGCACACAAAACTTATAATCAGGAACTATTGAAAAGAAAAATAGACTATTGGTTTTAATGCTCGTAAAATAAGGTTATGGTAATGGATTTTTCTATTGAATATATCATCACTTTGAGCACATAAAACTTAAGTAGTTTTGAGGAAGGTCTAAGAGGGAGGATGCTAAAATTGATATCATTATATGTAAAAATTATGTTTGTAGAAAAAAAGTTTTAATGAAAATGACACCATATGCAATGGAGGTGTAATCCTTAATGTTCTTTCATTTTGTTCTCAATCCAACTTATTTTCATTACATGTAAATGCCCTCCATTTCTACATTACAAAATGTTGTCTTCACATAAAGTTGAAAATAATGTTTCAATATATTATACTCATTTTCTTTAAGCGTTTCCCTCTATATGTTCAATAAGAATGAGAAAAATGTTTCTATGTGTAGCAACCCAAAATTGAATAAATTCATTATAAATAAAAACATAGGAAAATGTTGGATATAATATAATTGATTTCTTAACTTAAAATAAATATTTAATAAAGAATTAAATGTTTTATACCTAAATGAATTTCATAATTGAAAGCAACTATAGAAATTCACATTTCAATTTAGTGGTAGTTGAATTTCAATTCAACTTTGAGATAACTTGAGGTTGAACTATATCTTCATTAGTTATCTTTAAATTAGTAATACAAAATCATGAGATTGTGCCTTCTTATGTTTTAAAAATATGTAAGAAGTTAGAAATATAAATGTTGTTCCATAATGTTCAAACAAAATATTTATATCTAAAGCCATTAAAACATCAGCAACATCAAGAACATACGTATGAATCTAACTTTATCAAAACTGATAATATATATTTAAATTAATATTGTTAGAAAGAACTTCTCTTAGTTTCAAGAATTATATATATATTCTCTACTGACAAGGCCAACCACGTGAAGGTGGAAGCTCATTTGGCCCCTCCCACCCACCCACCCTAGAATTAAAGAACAAAAATTCATCAACCTTGATGTGTTTTTAATTCATATGAAATGTGCCAGTGGCATATTATCAAGAATGGCATTATGATCTTCTATCGACAATTTCCATTGTCGATGCTTGGAATTTTTCCTACTCTTCACTTCCTTCAACTACAATCGGACTGCTATGACCAAAGGACTGTATTGAGCACATATAACATATAACTCATAGTATTGAAAAAGAATATGGTATTTACATTTCCTTACTTTTGCAAAGAAATGTTCCATTATAACCATTGAACCCACACCATATGTGTAATTTGACGGGTCTTTAAATTCTTGAATCAACGTTCTTTTTGACCTAGTGCATCTCAATAAATAATAATGCACTTTTTTTGGATTATCTACCGGTGCAATGATAGCAAATACATCACCTTCTCTAACCAAATCAGAAACAGGATCATAATCTTTATCAATCACAAGTGCTTCATTGTCGTGCTCTACATCACTAATATTTACAAATGGAGGAAATGGTGTCAATTCTTGGTGTCTCCATGGTTTCACAAATTTTTTAGTATGGTTTTGACACTCATCCAAGGACTCTACATCGCCAATACATGCAAGAAAAAATCAAGAGTGCTTTCGTTTCTCGATTGCGTGTATATTTGTCATTTTCTTACTCCTAATGGAGTGTAATCCCCTTGTTTTCAGGATTGAAGTACAATCATGTGGCATTTATTTGTCAACATCACCCACTACAATATTCTAGAAAAACCTTCTCACATTATCCACCCTTTCATTGAAATCATGGCTCAAATTTTGTTTGCACCAATTAACATGATTGTTTGAATTTGCAAGGCAAGAAGCAAAGTGATTCATTTGATATCTTCTGAGTGCATGTTTCACACAGGCCCTAGCACCATCATGTTCTCCTTTTCCATGTCTCATTTAAAAAAATCTCCATGTGTGGCGAACATCCATGTTTCTACGAAGGTGAGATAACCATAAGAATGAGCGCGCTGATTTAAATTGACCAGCACATCCATCTGACCACACCCAATGATCTTTAAAAGTGACCTTTTGTCTTGATAATTCTTTATAAAGCATACCAAAACAATGCTGGACAAAACATGTATCATGTGTACAATCATCACTGATGTAGAAATGATATTCGTTAAACATTTCATGATTATTTTCATTGCTATCAAAACCATCGAAATCAAGCTCTGCATGTCTATACATAATATCAACAAGTATAGATACCTGGTCTAAATGAATATACTCACTCTATATCTCCTTTTGTGGAGTGAAATTGTAATTTTCAGCAAAATCAACAATGGATAATATTATTCCTTTTCCAAATACATCTCATGATTGCTTGAACTGTAAGTCCTGCCATTGTGCTGAGTGAGAGTGCTTGATATATTTATATATTTGATCCCTGAACAAATTCATAAAATATGTCAAAGAGATTTCACTTTCAACTAAATTAATCTTCCTTGATGTTGATGTTGAATTTGTAACAGGAGTATAATCAACATATACATATGTCTTCCATTTCACAATGTGATTTGATATTTGAGGATCGTTTGCATCAATGTGTACCTAGTTATCATTCAAAAGGGCCAAATCAGAACATTCCTCTCATTTTTTACCTCTGACGCATTGTTTCTTATAGAATACTTGATCATTCTCTCGTGCACATAGTATTTTAGATACCAATTCACGAACACTTGCAAGAGGGGGTTATTTGGCCAACACTGCATGCCAAAATATTGAAATGTCTCATAATATAATTCGAATTCTACATGGTATTGACAACAACATGTGTCATGAACAATGATGGGCCTATCATACCTTTGCTTAAGCTTCAAAAATTTGCTAAGGGAAATATTCACATCAACATTACTCTCCATAAAAGTTTTGAACATTTCCACTTGAGTGATCTCTGTTATGTGTTTGGCATGAGTTTCATAGTTTCCTTTCGATATACGATGTCGCACAACATCCTTTTCATTTGGTAAGACACGAAAGTTTAAATTCTGAAACTCTTTCACCGTGTCTCTCACATTATCTGGAAGTCTATCTTGATAAGGTTTCCTATAAATAACACCCCAACACACGACTTCATCATCCTCATCTAATTGAACCCTAACTTTTTTATGTTTCCATAAAAATTTTCTTGATGTTCTTAACATTCTTGCAATAGTAGACAACAAACAACTATTTACAGTGTTTTTTTCCACAACCCCTGTTAGAATAGATTTATGAGCAACCATGTAATTATGAGATCTTTTTTTTCAAGTGATGCAAGGACCGATGCCAAATTTTGTGATACAATCTCATTTGATTTAGACTCTTTGACATTTTTAATGCCCAATAATGTCATTTCATTTCTTAGACATTTTCGATTTAACAACATATTTAACAATTGAGCTTGTTCTATGATAGAAATACCGTCAAAATATTATTTGACTATATTTTTTACTCTATATCAAGCTGTATGATTCGGCATCGGAGGTCCCATTTCTTCAATTTTACTTGAATCCATATTCTCCAAAAATGTATCGTCAATGACGATATTGTTGCAGCTTCTAATTAATCTTTGTGAATTGGTAAGTGTGGTAGGATGTTGTATGTTGGATGTCGACCCTGAAAAAAATAAATATATAAATTTATCTAATTATGAGTTCTTTCAAATCAAATATATATATATATATATATATATATATATATATATATATATTATAAAGTAAATTATAAACATATAAAAAATTATTTACTCATCAATCATGGTCTCAATATCGATGCTACCCATAGTTTTCTCCTCATTTGTCACTTCCTCATCACCTCCATGTTCTTCATTTCTTTCATCAACGTGTTCCTCGACAATCTGCATTCCTTCATCACCACCATGTGCGAGGTTCACATTTTTCGTTTCTTCATCATCGCAAAGTGCGTCCACATTTATTCCATTGCTATTTTTTCTCTTAACTTTCTCATGTTTTCACGCTTTTTCTGTTTCCTTGCCTCTTCATCAGTTCAGGTGCGATCATATTTTTTTTCGCAATTCCTTTTATTTCCCATGTTGAAGGAATTAAAACCTAAAATCCAATGCATGAAAAGATATGAGAATTGAGAGTTAAATACATATATTGAAAAAAATATAAGAGCAAGATCCAACAAGAGTAATATGCTAAGCACTATTGTATGAAAAACTTATAGGTCTTCCAAAACAAGGTTTTGCACCAGAGAAAGTAAAATTACCTAGAAGTAGTCTCAAGAAAATGCCCACCATAAATCATAGGTTAACATAAATTCCTGCATCATATGATCAAGATGTACTCTATTGATATTTCTACCTAAACATGATCTTAGTTTGTATTAAGCATGTCTGATGAAAAAATTATGGATCTGCCAAAATAGGGTTTCACGATAAATTTTTCAGAAAGTCCTGAAAATGACCAAGTGTTGGAAAAATGGCTCATGTGGCCTTGGGAAAATGCCCTCCATGACTAATGGGTGAATGATAAAAATAATTTGAAATTAGCATGTTCTAGCTTGTTAAGAAGGATATCTCTCCATAGTCTTAGTTTTCATAGAAGGTGTTTGATGACAAAATTAACAGCCTGCCAAAACAGGGCTTCAAGTTGCTTTTAAATGATAGTAGCAAATATGCCTAACTGGCCTCAGGGAAATGCCATCCATAGCTTGTGGGTTGAAGAAAATTATCGCACCATATGGTCATTGTGTAGATGGGTGTTTTTTCTACGTGTCCACATCTTCAGATTGACTTCTGAAAGTGCCTAAGGAAGAAGTTATGGATCTGCCAAAATAGGGTTTCATGATAAACTTTGGAGAAAGTCCTGAAAATGACTAAGTGTTGGAAAACTGGCTCAGGTAGCCTTCAGAAAATGCTTTCCGTACCTAATGGGTGAATGTTAAAAATAATATGAAACTACCATGCTCTAGCTTGTATAGTCTTAGTTTTCACAGAATGTGTTTGATGACAAAATTAATAGCCTGTCAAAACAGGGGTTCAAGTTTCTTTTACACCAAAGTGGCAAATATGCCTAAGTGGCATCACGGAAATGACCACCATAGCTTGTGGGTTGAAGAAAATTACCGCACCATATGGTCATTGTATAGATGGGTGTTTTGTCTACTTGTCCACATATTCAGATCGACTTGAAGGTTCCTGAGGAAGAAGTTATGGATCTGCCAAAATAGGGTTTTCAGGATAAACTTTGCATAAAGTCATGAAAATGACTAAGTGATGAGAAACTGGCTCAGGTGGCCTTGAGAAAATGCTTTATGTACCTAATGGGTGAATGATAAAAATAATCTGAAACTACCATGATTTAGATTGTCAAGAAGGATATCTCCCCATAGTCTTAGTTTTCACAGAAGGTTTTTGATGAAAAAAATAAGAGCCTACCAAAACAGGGGTTAAAGAAAATACCTTGATTAAAAAAAATTGGCCTGGATAACTTGGATAATGCGAAATCTCAATAGATCTACAAACTATAATATGTAAACTACTGGCTGCAATATAGATATAAAATCTCTTGGCTTGAAAATGATCTTTAAACTCTTGGATGAAACATGCTCTGCAAACTCTCGATGGAAAAAAATTCTGCAAACTCTCGGCTGAAAAACTCTTTGCAAACTATCGGCGAAAAAATAGATTAAAACTTCTCGATTGAGAGATTGATAAAAACTATCTTGGATGAGAGCCTATATATACACCTCTCGACCGAGAAGTTTTGGAATCCCGTCAGAATCACAGGAGTTTAATCTATCGGCCCCTAAAATATTCTCGAAGCATTATGTGACAAAAATCTCGGCCGGGATATATTTTATGTTTTCATACGAGAGTTTGAAACAACTTTCGGCCGAGAGATTTACTTAACTCTGGGTTATATTTTGAGAGAAACTAACTTTCACCCAAGATATTTTAAATCTCTCGGCTAAGATATTTTCTCAGCCGAGAGTTGTTAGTCAACATTTCCAGCACCATTTCTTCAGTTTTCAGAAATGTCTCACTTTAGCAAGGTTGAAACACTACAAAAAATGAGAACTACCTGTCATAGTTTATACCAGTAGATTCATCATTTACTCTACTTTCTCATCATATATATTTTTTTAATTTCATTTAGGATTTCTATTTTTTATGATTTTTTTTCTAAACTTTATCATTAAAAAAATTGTTGACTTAAAAATCAGTGACAATAAAAATTAAATATCGTCATGAAGACGAAGGCAATTTTTTTTGTTTAGATCACAAGGTTGTTCCTTGCAATGTCCTCTTCAAAAGGGTGCTTTTAGTTTTTTTGATAAGAGTCACATTTGAAAGAAAATGCGACGACAAAAACATGTGTGACTAAGGCACAGTTTTTGGTACATATGTTATTTCGATAAATAATAAAATTAGCGTATAGTCTGAAAATCCTAAACATATAGTCCATGCACAAATGCAATGAGTGTAGATTATGATTATACATTTTGTTTCCCTAAAATAAATAGCTATCTCTAAGAAAAATGTAGGCCACAAAGGTCACTCTTTATTCATACTTAAAATTTTAAAATATATGTTGTTGGTGCCCACCAAATTTGCCCCACTATATCTCGATAATTTAAAAAAAAATGAGTATTTACCAAATTCAATTCTCTAAAACATTTTTGTTTACTTCAAGGTGAAATTCCTAAGGTAGATATCAGTTTGAAGGGGTTGAAGTTGAAAAACATAAAATTTTGCAATTTGTTTTGTCAAAAAACAAGTAAAAGTGTTTCTCAACTTCATGTTTTCACCCTAAGTTTAATAACCAAGTCATCCTGAACCTTGAAGAGTTTCTCATTATATTTCTTTTCCTTATTGGATTCGTAGCCCAACTTGGGGGTGGTTCTAGGTGGAATAACATACACCAAATAGTGTCAATGGTTGGGAGGAAAGCAGACGTCATGCTTTCAATCGCTTAAGTCCTATTAGATTAGACATGTAACATGGTGGTTAACCTTCTCATTCATCAAAGACTCCTCATGTAATGGAAAACAAAAGGTGTTACAATGGGCTCACCACTATCACCAATTGTGTCAAATATTTTCATGGAGGACTTCGAAGAAAAAACATTGAATTCATTTCCACAAAAACCGAGATGCTGGTTGAGATTAGTGGATGATGTTTTTATCAATTGGTCACATGGAGAGGAGAGCTTAGGTGAGTTCCAAAGCCACTTAAATGCTCAATGTGACAGTATCAAGTTCACTTTAGAAAAGGAGGAAGAAAGTGCCCTTCCATTCTTGGATGTTCTTATAACAAAGAATGTTGATGTATCTCTGTCTCACCAAGTATATAGAAAGAAGATACATACCTTCACGCTAACTTGCACCATCATCCGTCCCAAAAAACAGGTATAATAAACACCTTAGCAACACACGCATGGAGGCTCTCAGACACGTATCATGTAAAAGGAGAATTGGAGCAGATCATAATGACACCTATTAACAATGGGTATAATGGTAAGGAGATTGATATGGTTTTCCATAACATAAAAAACAGAAGACACAAAACCAAAGAGAGAGACACGACTCTTCCAAGAATCACCCTCCCTTATATCCATGGCACCAAAAATAAAATCACAAACTTCTTAAAGAAGAAAAACATAAGGGTGGTGTTTGCTCCTCCCAACTCAGTAAAAAAATTGCTTGACAAGGTTAAATATCTTGCTGATTCGAGAAACCATAAAGGTCACTGCAAAATACCATGTTCATGCGGTGATGCCTACATAGGTGAGACTGTAAGGTCAAATGAAAATAGGTTGAAAGAGCATAGTGTAGATTTATGGTATGACAAATTAAAGAACTCATCCATAGCAAAAAATTCCTATAAGACTAAACATCACTTCTGCCTAGAAAACTCTAAAGTGTTAGCGATTGTCCCTAACTAGTATAAAAGAAATTTTTGTGAGGCCATTGAAATTGAGAAATGCAGTAAAACTTCAACCGAGATGATGGTTTAAAACTTAAAAACGCTTAAAAACCTATCATTAAAAAAGTTATTAGACAGTAAAAACCTTCTAATAAACAAATAAAATAAATATTTCAAATATTTTTTTTCATAATTTATCACATTATTACCCTAATCATTAATCTTTAATATGCTATCCTATTTATTATATAAAAAAAAGAAATTATAAAACCACAACAGGTAGGATTTATTTTTTTTAAATATTTTAAAAAAACTTTCCTAAATATTATTACATTATGATTTAAAAAACATAAATTGGATTATCATAATTTTGAAGTAGTATAAAATAATAAATTTAATATAATTTTTTTTTAAAAACTAAAATTTAATGTATCCTTTCTAATGTAAAAAATAACCTTTTTTAATAAAAATTTAATATAAAAAGTTTCTAAAAACTTAAATTCTAAAAAACTTTTGCTAAGTAATTTTTAAAATTATCTTTTTAACATTACAAGTGCATGTTTATAAAAATTAAATAAAAAATAAAAAATTAGTAATGGTTTAGAAACTTTATAATAAAGATATAAATAATAGTTTTATTTAAAAAAAAAATTATAAACATTTTCATAATATATGTATATATATAAAGCATGTTTTAACAAAACAAAAATATTTTTTTAAACTTAAAAACCTACTAAAAACTAAAACTTGGATTTACATAATATTGACAATAATTTATTAACTATTTATTAAAAACCCTAAGTGCAATATAGAGCGAGATCTTTGTCTCTTGGTGACGAACCTACTTAAGAGGTTCTAAACTGGTGGAGAAGTTAAAAAACTCCTATTGCAGATTTCCTTTTGATATAATGTAATGGTTAACTTTTGATTATGGGAAATATTGTATTAGTCTACAAACTTGTCATGTTCATCATTATGTAGCTTATCATGTTCATCTTTTATTGTGTTATGTTATCATTACTAACATTAAATATGATTATTAGTAGTAAGTTCTTATTCTAAATTTAGTACAATTAAGCTTTATACTTTATTATGTAAAAGAATGAGTATTAAGTATTAACAAATGTCAAGAGTTATAAAATCGAGAAACAATACTTGATCTATTAATTGAAAACCTAAATGTTGAAAGTTCTACGTTCATGGAATATATGAAAACGACTTGAGAATGTATTTTCTTGGCATTTAATTATTCATGACGAAATTACAAGTAAATAAGGTATGAGTAGTAGACTTATGAAAGTATTTAAGATTGAAAAGAGAATTAATATGCTAATAAATCTTAGTCTTAAATATTTTCTCAACTAGAGTTAAAGTTATATATCTTCTTATCTTAGGGTTTGAGCAATAAACTATATTAATGATTTCGGACAGAAATTTTAAGCGCTGAAAACCAATTTATTCCCACGTTTTCAATTTTCAATGAGGAAGTCGGATATGTTACACGAAGTCACATTAAATTATAGGTTGTCTTCTGTCGGACAAACTCTCATAATTAAAGATCCTTTCATATTAGAACATAATTATAGGTCGTCATCTTGTCGCCCATGTGCCATGACGAGTCTTAACTCCACGCGCCATGAACCATGGCGAAACTCCATCAAACTCCTACAACCAAACAAAGGAGATGTCGACCATACAAGATCAGTGCCACGATGCACAACCATACTCCACGTAGCTCTTCAAGGAAGACAAAGCACACACAAATGATGCCCATTCATCCCACTACTCTGAAGTGTGGATCCAGATGGAAGACACATAGACTTTCATGTTGTCACTATTAATCGGTGAACACCAAACACGTAATCTTATTATGATAATGTGAGCTAAAGTAAATAATAAAACATAAACATCTATACGTTAGTGCCAAGTTAAAATCAAATAAATACTAGTCAAATACTCTTAACGTGTTTATGCTAATAATAGCTTAACCACGTCGAAATTCACGACGAGAGACTGGACAAGTGCTCTTCGAGCTCAACCACTTCAAAATGCAATTTTGGTGGCACAAGTGACAGCAAGGGCATTGAGCGACCTCCTCTGCCAATTGAAAATCCTCCAGGCAAATTGGGCAGCTTGAAGTTCTGCTATTTCTATCACTGATATGGTCGGGTGAAATAGGAATGCTTATGATCTGGCCAGGCATTAATCGCTCGACATGATCTTGTGAAATGGTTAAATCGCCACGCACATGAAATGCCGGTGGACTGCAGACGGGACAAGTGGTATCCAATCTCAACAACGTCGAAATCCTGGAAATGCAAGTTTGGTGGTATAAGTGACCGCAATAGAGTTGACCCACCTCCTCTCCCATTTCAAAATCCTGGGCGCACACAGAGTAGAATGAAGTAGTTGTTGGAAAAATGTAATTACTCACAGATCTGTACTTGACTTTCAGCCGACTCTGTTAGAGTCTAGAGTCTGTACAAGCCAAAATCTTGTCTGTCTGACAAGAAGGAAAAATCCTTGAGTAGGCAACGTAATTCAATTGAATTTATTTCAGAAGCTAAGTTGTTAGGTAGATAGTTATTACAGTGCTTAATGGCAAGTCAGTCGACCCATGCTGTAGCAATCTTCAGGTTGTCTATAAATAGAAGATGGATATTGTAAATCAGTTTACAGATATACAGTCACACAGACACAAACACAACACAGACATTAGACAGCACAGGAACTCAGGGTGAGAAAGTGAAGTCGAAGCTCAAGCTTCTGTGCATGTGATTTAGTCGAAGAGCTGAAGCTCTGTAGACCGACAAGTTTGTATTACTTTGTATTTCCGCATAGTTAATATATGAAATAGTTTGTGGTTGAATGCATGATTATTTGACCGCACATGTTTCCAGATTTACTTCTGTAAATGTCTTTTACAATCACTGATAAGTAAAAGAACAAGAACCCATAAAAATCTCATCGTGTGAAAGTTTCAGGTTTTAGCGTGGTCGACTCAAGTCTTCCTACATATTTGGGCATATGTTTTTCATAAGTTATTTGGATTTGTAAATGTGGCTATTTTACTTCATCTTACTCACAGGTAAAAACATTTGTAATTTCTTAAGTCTTTAGACTAAGAAACATATTCTGCAGAACTTGGTTGAAGCCTCCGACTTGGTCGAAGCCTCCGACTTGGTCGAAGTAAATAGTGGTCGAGGTAAAAACCGATGGGAGTGAAAAGTGAAAATTATTTTTTTAATATCGACTGAGCCCTAAACCCAAGTTTAGTCGGCTTGGTTTTGGCTATCTGGTATCAGAGCAAGGCTATATCAAAGCAAGGTTTATATCAACCCAAGATTTTAGGAAAGAAATATTGT
Organism: Pseudotsuga menziesii; assembly: GCA_001517045.1. Classification (NCBI taxonomy): domain Eukaryota; kingdom Viridiplantae; phylum Streptophyta; class Pinopsida; order Pinales; family Pinaceae; genus Pseudotsuga; species Pseudotsuga menziesii. The sequence goes on from LPNX010951998.1 coordinate 213,033, forward strand.
CTTAAAAAGTGGAAATTAATTTTCTAAGGAAAGTTAATTAAAAAAATTGAAATGGCTTCCACTTCTGGTTCATTACAACCTCCAAGTTTTACAGGAAAGAATTATGAATATTGGTCTTTAACAATGAAGCCTTTATTCAGAGGTCAAGATGTCTGGGAGATAGTCCAGCATGGTTATGCAGAACCAGCAGACATGGCAGCATATAACAATCTCACACGGGCTCAGAAAGATATCTTGAGAGAACAGAGGAAGAAAGATGGAAAAGCTCTATTTTTCATACATCAAGCTGTGCATGAGAGCATACTCCCAAGAATATCAGCAAAGATTAATGCCAAGGAAGCATGGGATACATTGGAGACTGCCTATCAAGGTTTGGATAAGGTCAAGACATCCAAGCTGTAGATTCTGAGAAAAGATTTTGAATATCTGTCCATGAAAGATTCAGAGAATGTAAACACATTTTACACCAGAGTTGTTGGGTTGATAAACCAACTGAAATCTCATGGAGAACCCGTATCAGACCAAAGGGTTATTGAAAAAATTCTCAGAAGTCTTCCCCCAAGATTTGAAAACTTGGTTGTGACCTTAGAGGAACACACAAACATGTCAACATTTACCATTGATGAGCTGCAAGCTTCACTCCTCAATCATGAATACAGAATCAGCAGATCACAGACATCATTGGAAGGTGCATTTGCAGCACAGTCATCCATAAGCCGTGGTAGAGGCAGGGGGAGAAACAACTTCAGAGGCAGAGGAAAAAGTTCTTCAAGAGGAGGACGAGGCAGAAGTCTTGCAAATGTCAGTGGCAGTGGAGATAACCAGAACCCAAGTCAGTCAAGTGGCCAGGGGTTTGATAAATAAAAAATTCAATGTCATTACTGTAAGAAGTTTGGTCATTATGCATATGAATGCAGGAAGAAGCAATATGACCAAGGAAGACAAAGCCCAAGTCAGTCAACCAGCACCAACACTTCGACAGGTGCAATGTTAATGGCCTCGACATCTCCACTTGAATGCAATGATGTTCAAGAAAGTCCACATGACATATGGTACTTAGATTCGGGATGCAGCAACCACATGACTGGTAATTTAAATCTATTTTCCAGTCTAGACACTTCAATTAAAATTGATGTTACACTTGGAAACAATGTCCAAGTTACTATCTTAGGAAAAGGCACTGTTGATATTCTAACCAAACAGGGGGAGAGTAAGTATATCCCTGATATCTATCATGTCGAAGGTCTGAAACATAATCTGTTAAGCATTGGACAGTTGTTACAAAAGGGCTATAGAGTCTACATGGAAGATGAACACTGTGTGATCAAAGACAAGCGCCCAAGCGACTAGCTGATAGAAAAAGTGCCAATGACAAGCAATCACTTGATTCCATTGAGGATACTTCGCGAAATAAAAGGGAAGACAAAGACAGGAGCTGCATTCAAGGAAAAAAGTGAAGAAACAGTCAAGCTCCTCGACAAGAGAGAAAATTGCAGCGCTAATTTGCAAGCTGCATTTCAGACAGAAGTTAAGGATGAATCCTGGTTGTGGTATTTCAGATTTGGACATCTGAATTTTGGCGGGCTAAAGCTACTGCACACAAAGAATATGGTGAAGAGATTACCACTGATCGACAGAACAGAAAGGGTTTGTGAAGGCTGCATTTTTGGCAAGCAGCACAGAGAGACATTTCCAGTCGGAAATACCTATAGAGCACGCACACCACTTGAAATTGTGCACTCTGACATTTGTGGTCCAATGCAGACATCATCCATTGGTGACTGCAAGTATTTTCTAACCTTTATTGATGACTACTCAAGAAAGACATGGGTATATTTCTTGAAACACAAATCTGATGCATTTGGTTATTTTCAGCAGTTCAAGGCACTCGTGGAGAACCAGAGTGGACACCGCATCAAGATCTTAAGGACCGACAGAGGAGGTGAATATGTTTCAAATGAATTTCTGAATTTTTGCAAGACCCATGGCATACAGAAACAATTCACTGCACGATACACACCTCAGCAGAACGGTATAGCCGAAAGAAAGAATAGAACCATCATGGAGATGGCACGCAGCATGTTGGCAGCCAAGAATTTGCCAAATGAGTATTGGGGTGAAGCAGTCGCAACTACTGTATACATTATGAACCAATGTCCGACAAAGAGTGTGAAGAACAAAGTTCCCCAAGAAGCAGGGACATGTATGAATCATAGTGTCTCACATTTAAAAATTTTTGGTTGTGTTGCATATGCTCATATTCCAGATGAGCTGAGAAGGAAGCTAGACAAGAAGGGATAGAAATGTATTTTTGTCGGCTATTCAGAAGACACAAAAGCATACAAGTTGTATGACCATGTCACAAGGAAAGTGATAATTAGTTGGGATGTTCAATTTGTCGAGAATGAATCATGGTATGGAACCGTCGACATAAATGTCAACATTGTGTCGAACATCAACAATGATGATATGGAAGAGGAAGTGGTTCAAATACCACATGTAAGTCAACCGGTCGGAGCACCATCGACTCCCATGACACCAAGACATGGTTCAGCACAAGGACCATCGACACAAGTAGCAGCTCAAGCTACACCGACAAGTACACCAAGAGGACAACAGACTCCATCAAGCATTTCGTCTAGGTCGACATCAACAGAACCGGTGAAGACAAGAAGTCTGCGTGAGATATATGAAGCTGGTACACCTAATTCATTCTCTCTGTTTGCATTATTTTCCCCTATATATGATCCACAACATTTGAAGAAGCTGTTGAAGAAGAAGTATGGGCACAAGCCATGGATGAAGAAATATAATGCATTGAGAAAAACCAGACATGGGAACTGGTCGATGTACCAACAGACAAGGATGTAATCAGTGTCAAATGGATTTATAAGACAACGCAAGATGCTGATGGGAATGTGCAAAAGCACAAGGAAAGAATGGTAGCAAGAGGGTTCACTCAGCAACCCGGCATCGACTTCAATGAAACGTTTGCACCTGTTGCACGCATGGATACAGTCAGAACAATTTTGGCCATTGCTGCACAAAACAAATGGCATGTTCATCAAATGGATGTCAAGTGGGAATTTAGTAAATGGCTATCTAGAAGAGGAAGTATATGTGGAACAGCCACAAGGCTATGAAGTTCCAGGTCAAGAGCACAAAGTGTACAGGCTGAAAAAGGCATTATATGGTTTGAAGAAAGCTCCTAGAGCTTGGTACAGTCGGATTGATTCCTATCTCATTGAAAATGGATTTCACAGAAGTGAAAGTGAACTGACTTTGTACACCAAAATCGATGAGCAAGGTAAGATGTTAATTGTCTGACTGTATGTATATGATTTAATATTTACTCGTGATTATGGCATAGCAGATTTTAAAACAGTCATGGAAAGTGAATTTGAAATGACTGATCTGGGGCTTGTGAAGTTTTTTTTGGGCATTGAAGTTCGGTAGTCTGAAAGTGGTATCTTTATATCACAGTCTAAGTATGCAAGTGAATTTTTAAAAAGGTTTAACATGTCTAACTACAAGATATCCCCAACACCAGTGATAACAGGTTTAAAATTAAGAAAGGATGATGAAGGAGCCACTATAGATCCTACACTGTTCAAAAGGCTTGTTGGCAGCCTTATGTATTTGATAGCAACAAGACCAGACATTATGTATGGTGTAAGTCTAATCTTAAGGTTCATGGAGTCACCAAAAGACTCACATTGGCAAGTAGGTAAAATAATTCTGAGGTATGTAAGTGGCACAAAAGACCTTGGCATTAAGTATTCAACCTCAGAAAATTTTAAACTCATTGGTTACACTGAAAGTGACAATGGAGGCAGCATAGATGACAGGAAAAGCACATCTGGATACACATTTCATTTTGGTACAGGTGTTGTTTCATGGGCTTCAAAGAAACATCCCATAGTAACTCTATCTTCAGCTGAAGCAGAGTATGTTGCAGCAACAAGTGCTGCATGTCAAGTTGTCTAGATGAGAAGAGTCTTAAAATATTTGTCACAGAATCATCAAGAACCAACAACAATCTTCTGCGACAACAATTCAGCCATAGCATTATCAAAGAATCATGTGTTTCACAAGAGAACCAAGCACATCGACACAAGGTTTCATTTTATAAGAGAGTTGGTGAACAACAAGGAAATTTGTTTGGAATTTTGCAGGTCTGAAGACCAACTTGCCGACATCTTCACAAAGCCACTGGCAAAGGACACATTCCAGTATCTGCGTAGTTATCTTGGAATGACAAGTTCTCCACAGTGAACTCTATCATAAACAGAGCATGTCTAAGCTCTAAAACATTTTGTAAATTTTGTTTTAAAAAACTCCATCTAACTCGCAGATCTGTACTTGACTTCCAGCCGACTCTGTCAGAGTCTGTACAAGCCAAAATATTGTCTGTCAATCTGACAAGAAGGAAAAGTCCTTGAGTAGGCAACGTAATTCAATCGAATTTATTTCAGAAGCTAAGTTGTTAGGTACATAGTTATTACAGTGTTTAATGGCAAGTCAGTCAACCCATGCTATAGCAATCTTCAGGTTGTCTATAAATAGAATATGCATATTGTAAATCAGTTTACAGATATACAGTCACACAGAAACAGACACAACACAGACATTAGACAGCAGAGGAACTCAGGGTGAGAAAGTGAAGTCGAAGCTCAAGCTTCTGTGCATGCGATTTAGTCGAAGAGCTGAAGCTCTGTAGAACGACAAGTTTGTATTACTTTGTATTTCCGCATAGTTAATATATGAAATAGTTTGTGGTTGAATGCATGATTATTTGGCCGCACATGTTTCCAGATTTACTTCTGCAAATGTCTTTTACAATTACTGATAAGTAAAAGAACAAAAACCCATAAAAATCTCACCGCGTGAAAGTTCCAGGTTTTAGCGCACAGTGGTCGACTCAAGTCTTCCTACATATTTGGGCATATGTTTTTCATAAGTTATTTGGATTTGTAAATGTGGCTATTTTACTTCATCTTACTCACAGGTAAAAACATTTGTAATTTCTTAAGTCTTTAGACTAAGAAACATATTCTGTAGAACTTGGTTGAAGCAACCAACTTGGTCGAAGCCTCCGACTTGGTCGAAGCTACCAACTTGGTTGAAGCCTCCATCTTAGTCGAAGCTACCAACTTGGTCGAAGCCTCCGACTTGGTCGAAGCGACCAACTTGGTCGAAGCAACCGACTTGGTCGAAGCAACCGACTTGGTCGAAGTAAATAGTGGTCGAGGTAAAAACCAGTGGGAGTGAAAAGTGAAAATTATTTTTTTAATATCGACTGAGCCCTAAATCCAAGTTTAGATGACTTGATTTTGGCTATCAGTAGTTCTATATAAATGACTGAATATATGTTCTGCTGGAATAACAACAATGGGTACGCAGGGTATGTCCTGGAGTACTCTTTGTCTCCAATTTAAAAATCCTCTTTGGAATTGACATGGAAAGCGTTGCGATGTTTCAACAAGTTCTATTATTCTTTGATCTACCTCGACTATGATTTCCACGGGGATTAGATAACAAATGTCACTCAATTCTATAGTAAATTCGAGCATCCATGGAGTTTGGGCTGTTGCTTGCCCAAGTTCTTCATGTTCCCCAAACTCTAGTATAATCTCGTGGAGTGCAGCTAATAATCATTGTTCGTGTGCTTCCATTTATATTTTAAAATAATCACTACTTCCTCTACCGATAATCTGAAACCACCCACATAATCTGGAATGACCCGTAGAATCAAATCTGTTACACTAAACTGGAATGCCTTTGCCTTGATCTTTATATGATCAGCAGACGAGATTGCACTTTGCTCGCTTTAATTTAATTAATAATGAAAAATGTATGGCCAATCCATATAATTCAATCGGTAATTCAATGGCTGTGTTGGCTTATTAGGAAGTGGCCATGACTATCATTTTTTTTTTAAGTCGGAATCTATTCTATTAAAAAAAGAAAATTATGGTAAAAAAAGTTACAGTGCATAGAAGCATTCTTCCTCATAGAGATTAGCAGGTGATTCACTGTAGAGTATGTGACCCTCCCTTTAGGAGGGAAAACAAATCCAAACAAGACCCTCTTTCTAGTGGGGAAAACATGCCCAAAAAGAAAAGAGTGACTTGTACAAAAATGACATGAAGGTTCATGGAATAGACCATATAGACAAAAAATTCAGGCCAAGAAGAGCCAACATTCATCATCAAAGGACATAAAACCATAGTCAAAACTTGGTTATGGCTTGTATTAAGGTTCTTCAACAATTGGGCAACCAAAACTTGTGGAGACTTGCTAAGTTGGCTTGTCTATCACGAGAGGATCATCACTGAAAGTGTAACATGCCTCAATTTGCAAAAAAACATTTTATGTTTTAAGAAACATTATGTTACATTCTATGTTAAAGTTTTTAATTAATGACCAAGTGGGGTCAAGGATAATTTAATGTAATGGCTCAATATTTTATTAATAAATAAATGAAGTATGAGACAACAGCTGTTAAATGAGTGTTTTACTAGTCACTTGATGGAGAAGATTGGGTTGAGAGCAGATTGACACTTGTCAGCATCCTCAAACTACTTTTAGTTGTTGCAGGTGGCAACTTCCTTATTTTTGTGGTCATGTTCCCCAATAAAGTGGAACAAGAGCAGGTGGCTCATTAAGTAAAAAATGACCCAAAAGACTTAGGCATGCTAAAAAAACTTCCCATTGAAGACAACTGAGGCTAGTCATTCTAGATTTGTGAATGAAGTGCACAAGAGAATTCGATGGAGGAGACTAGTTGAAGTATGTTTTGAATGGAAAAGTGCTAAAAACCTGAACTAGTGCAGTTATTCTAAGTTGAGTTCATACTGTTAAACACTCAGTGGAGTTGCAGAGGATTACTACACTACATCTCTCACCCATTACTTCTACGAGGTGGACCAGGAGACAAGCTCGGGGGTCCTGAGAATTGCACTCTAGCTTTTCTCTAGGAGTTGGTTGGGAGGAATAGGTTCCTTAAGCTGTTGTCACCTCATCTATATTTCTAGGTTCTACTTGTTTTATTCAACAGTCTAAGTATTTACTGTTAACTTGAAAGTTTATGTTTAATCAATGATATGTTATGCCTCTGATTTTATTGCTGCTAGGGTTAGCTTGTAGGATAAATGTATATGTTGAGAAAAGTTAGTAAGTTCTGAACTAGTTTAGTTAGGGTGATTGATTAGAAGTATTCTGATTTAATCGATATATAGAAAGAAGTTTTTCCACACCTTTTAGAAGGTAGTATTCTAGTATAGGTTAGTTTATTTTCAGAAAAAGAATTTTAATGAAGTATGTATGTATATGAAATTGTTAACTAGTACATTCATATGTATAGATTGTTTGTATGTTTCTTTTATACTTTTCATTTAGTTAGAGTATTTAAAAAAATTAAATAGGGACAGATAGGAAAGATCTAAGGGTATTACACACTAGTATGTGTAATGATTTACACAGTAAATCAAAATTTATATTATAAATCTAATATTTTAATAATAAACACCTAATATAGAAACACAAAATTATCATGATTTAGTTTAACTTAAAAGAAACATTATACGGGGCTAAACATTTTCCAAATTAGTTCATCTAATTGAAAAGGCAAACTAGGGTTAACTAAAAAAGAAATACTAGCTCTGTAATTATTTAAAGAATATTTAGGGTTTGTAAAGTAACTTATGTAAAAGAACTTTTACTTTCATAATTAAATAAATTCAAAATCTATCTATTCTATTCTATACAACCATAAGCATCACTTAGATGTCTCTATCAAGTTACATACTTCATCTATGAGTATTTATAAATATAAAAAAAACCTAATAGTATATTTCAGAGAGTACAGTACAGAAAAGAATTAAATTATTCAACTAATATTTTAGTATATTTCAGAGAGTACAGAAAAGAATTAAATTATTCAACTAATATTTTTTCTCTATTTTATTTACTAATTTACTGACTATGTTACTATTTAAAAACCCCACTGTGAGAAACCCTCAAGATATAATTCACTTAAAAAGAAAAACAAACTAACTAAAAATTTACTTAACCCTAAACCATTGAAAGGTTAATTACAACAAAATAATTAAATTAACCACAATATATAATATATTATCAACATAGAGATAGAGTCAACTAACTTTAAGCTGTAAGAAATCTTTAATATTGAAAAAGGGTGATTCCATGAAGATGGGTAACACTTTTTGGCCACATTTGGCGATGAAAACCTGATTTTTTACTCATGTGCTAGATAGAAGCCCTCAAAAAGCATATATGACATATGAATTTTGACTTGCAGTAAAAAAACAAATTGTAGAATATTATGTTGGCTTCATAGTGATATTTTTTTAAAAATATTCCGATGTCATTTAATGTGTGAATT
>LPNX010951998.1:243922-302659 GCA_001517045.1 Pseudotsuga menziesii
AAAAACAAGAACTGTGTCGAGTTCTCGTTTCATAGTATAAGTGGTTTTATGCATTGTGAAGCATAGGTTTAAGCTTCAAACCTTGCTTACCATGCCCTAAGCTTCAAGCTTAAGAACCATGACATATGAAATATGCCATTGTAATATATAACATTTCTAAAATCAAAGGTCTGATTTTTAACCCATGTTCATAACCTGCCAAGAACTCAACAAAGGTTATGTTAATGTTTTCAATAAAATAAACATAGCATGCAAACATGCTAATATATAAAAGATTAAGCATAAATACCTAATGAATTATAAGTAGCACATAGGTAATCTAGCTATGATAACTAATTAATGAAAATAGTATTTACCTGGCTATAAATATGAGTCGGTAATGAACCGTAATAACAAACAATAGGTATATTAAAGATAAAGATATTTAGTACTCTTTAATTAAGTCTTCGTCGCTATGTTAAATATGCATACGAAACGAAAGAGGTGCATTAGTTCCAATAGAAAGAAGTAAGCGTGCTATACAAGTTAACACTTTACCTCTCAGACTGTCATGGGAGAACGAGTCCCGCCACTCTGCCCACTTTGTTTCCACAAAAAAAGTTAAGTTAGTACCATATAAATAACAAGACTATGTGGAATGAAAAAATCATATAATAAAGTAATGACACATATACGACAATGTATAACTATAGGAATCGAAGTAGTAATCAGCATTACGACATCTCAATTAAAACAAAGCAATAAGTATAACTAAAAAACGATGATAGAACGTAAGAACAGTTTATGACCAAATAGTGGTACAACTAGTGTACATTATATTCCGCAAGTTTAATAATGTTCCGTTGAGGTAGTTTTTACTAGCATATAAAAAAAAAATCAATCTTTTGGGACATTACAAGTGGTATCAGAGCCCCATTTCAATACTAAGATACCTATGGGTGCGCTAAGCATTTACTACAAGGAAAATAAAGTATGATCTTAAATTTCTTACTAACAGAAAATTTTCTTGTTATTTAAAATTTCTGAAATTTCAGGAAACATTTACTGAATAGTTCAGTTTATGAACACTAAGAAAGATAACAGCCGGCAAGGAAGGATGAACACTGCCACCCCAGAAGCAGAACTGGTGGTGTAGCTGAATTCTTATATTCTAAAGACTATACACAGTCTTCAAGTAGAATTGTGAAGTGTTAGAGAAGACATTCTAAACGAACAAAAAGAACAACATACTATAAATGAAGCATCACCTAGAAATATGACAAGAGGAATCTTGCAGGGTAAACCTACTTAGTCCACAAATAGCTCCAAAAGAGAACCTTACCATAAATGGGCCAGCAGCCCAAGAGAAGAAGAAAAAGATGAACGTACCCCTAAAGCATCGAAAGGAGATCATCATAGTCCTGCTAGTGATGACTCTCTTTCTCCCCAAATAAAGAAACAAAGAAGCAATGATAGTCTTCAGGGGGAGTTTAGAAAAATAAGAGCACAAACCTATGAAGGTGAAGTAAACACTAGGGAGGAGGCTGAAGAGTGGCTCCTGGGCATGAGAAAATATTTTTAGGTTCATAAGTATTAAAGTGAGATGAAGGCTCGTCTTGCCTTCTATAACTTAAATGGAAAGGCAACAAGATGGTGGAGAGATTTAAAACACACCAAGAAACATGAGCTAAGAGAAATACGTTGGGATACCTTCTGAAATTTTTTTCAAGATAAATATATGTTGGAAAGGTTCTTCAATAGGAAAGTGAAATATTTCCATGAACTACGTATGAGATCCATGACTATGGATGTGTTTATTAACATATTTCTAGATCTGTTGCATTACGTACCATACATCAAAGAAGAAAAGGTAAATATCCAGCAGTTCCTAGGATGTCTTCCTCCCAGTTTTCAGGACAGGATTGAATTTGACATGCCTAAGACCTTGGATACCACCCTGCACAAAGCTAGGCTCTGTTATGATCATGGATAACTAAGGAAAGATAACATGAACCGAAACTGAGACAAGTCTAAGAACTTTTTCGAAAACCGCAAACCTGGGTCTAACCCATAGCCATACAAAAAGCATAACAACAGCTTTCAAAGGAATAATAACTTCAATAAATATGGTACGAAGCCTTATGTACCAGCTTTTAATTTTAACAAGCCAGTAGCAAGTGGAGCCAATGCTATCCTGCTACAGATCAAGTGCTGGAAATGCAACGGGCCTCATTATGCCCAAGATTGTAAGAACAAGACCAGTGGGATCTTGCACAACTTACAAGAAGAACCAACTATTGAGGAAATATCTAGAACACCATGGATTTATGCAGTATTGGATAGTTGACAAGCACATCATCAAGCTAAATGGTTGAGATAGAAGGTAATATCTTGAACACTTCTATTTCAATACTTATTGATCCCAGTGCTTTCCAGAGTTATGTTTTGCCTAAAATTGTCGATGAGTGCAAATTAGGCAATATAAAACATGATAAACATTGGCTAGTTCAGTTAAACACAGGTATGAAATGGAAATTTTCAGAAATTGTTAAAGAATGTGAGGTAAATATAAATGGTTTTCCTATGAAAGTAAAGCTGAACATCCTACCTTTGGGATCGTACGATATACTTATCGGCATGGACTGGTTGTAACAACACCATGTCATGCTCGATTGCTTACATAAGTATATCTTGTGTACTAATAACCAAGGAAACCAAGTGAAGGTTCAGGGCATTCCAAAGAAAGTTTATGTAAGGAAAATATATCCCTTACAAGCAAAGAAATGCGGCAAGTTGTTTGTAGTGAACATCCAAGACATAGAGTATGATAGAGAGTAATGCATAGCAGAATTCACCATTCTTGAAGAATTCAAGGATGTGTTTCCCAATGAAATCCTAGGATTACCTCTGAAATGAGACCTAGACTTTTCCATCGAGTTGACCCCAGGATTAGTTCTGGCTTCTAGATCCCCTTATTGCATGAGTGCACTTGAGTTGGTGGAACTCAAACTGCAGTTGCAGGAATTGATAGAGAAAGGGTATATTTGACCCATTGTGTCTCCTTGGGGAGCAACGATATTGTTCATAAAGAATAAGGATGGTACAATGCGGATGTGCATCGATTACCATTAGTTGAACAAAATGACTATCAAGAACTGTTATCCACTCCCTAGGATCGATGACTTGTTCGATCAGGCAGGAGGAGCCAAACTCTTTTCAAAGATTGACCTGCGATCCGGGTACCATCAGGTATAGATTCGTGATGAGGATATTCACAAATCTGCCTTTCATACAAGTTACGAGCACTATGAGTTAGTAGTGATGTCGTTCGGGTTGAAAAATGCACCCGCGAACTTTATGTGTATGATGAACAACATATTCAGTAGGTATCTGGATAAGTTTGTCTTGGTATTTATAGATGACATACTGGTTTATTCGAAGAATAAAGAAGAACACGAAGAACACCTTCGCATAGTACTACAAGTGTTGAAAGAACACCATCTTTACTCTAAGTTTAGCAAATGTGATTTTTACAAACCACAAATATAGTACTTAGGTCACATTATCTCTGAGACAGGGATAGCTATGGACATGGAAAATATTATAGCCATAAAGGATTGGCCTACCCCTACTAGTGTCACTGACATTAGGTCCCTTTTGGGATTAGCTGGATATTATCGAAAGTTCCTTGAGAACTTCACGAGAATCGCTTGCCCCATAACTGCTTTGCGAAAGAAAGCAAATAAGATCTTATGGACTCACAAGCACAAAGCAAGTTTTCAAAATATTAAGAAGCTTTTGATGACCGCACCGGTACTACGAATTGCAGATCCAGATGGGGATTTTGTTGTTTGCATGGATGCAAGCAAAGAAGGACTAGGAGGATTCCTCTTGCAAAATGATTGCGTGATTTGTTATGAATCATGTAAGTTAAAAGAGCATGAGAAGAACTACCATATTCACGATCTTGAGTTACCTTCCATCATCCATGCTTTGAGGATGTGGAGGAACTACCTCATGGGAAGGAAGTTGCTTTTGAAGACACACAATATGAGTCTGAAATATTTATTTGATCAATTGGATCTGAATGCAAGGCAAGGCAGGTGGTTGGCTTTTTTTAGTGAGTACCATTTCGAACTAAAGCACATTAAGGGAAAATAGAATAAGGTTGTCGATGCTTTGAGCCGACGAACTCATATGATATATGAGGTGACTTTGAGTCAAACCGATGCATATTTGCATGAGAGGATTAGAGCGGCCACCAGATTTGACCCCTTCTATGTGGAAATCCTCAAGAATGTCCAAGAGGACAGGTTGTTTCAACAACAAAAATAATACAAGCTAGACGAATCCGAATTGCTATGGTCCAAGGTTCGTTTGTATGTTCCAGAAGGAGGGGACCTTCGGTCCAGCATCCTCATAGAATTTCATCAAGCACCCTACTCTGGGCACCCGGGATATCAAAAGATGATATCTGCCATTAAGAGACAATTTTCTGGCCTAATTTAAAGGCTGACATTGCAATGTTTATTGTGAAATGTATAGAATGTTATCTAGTCAAAGTTGAGCATCAGCATCCTGCGAGATTGTTGGAGTCGTTACCCATTCCAAAATGGAAGTGGGAGGTCATTAGTATGGATTTCATCACGGGTTTACCAAAAAGTAAGAAGCAAAATGATTCTATTTTTGTGGTCATCGACAAGTTATCGAAAGTAGCACACTTCATTCCTATGAAGTCGACCTACAAAGCAATGAACATTGTTGATATCTTCTTGAAGGATATATTTAGATTGCATAGGATACCCAAGGCAATCATCTTGGATCGAGATGTTAAGTTTACAGGAAACTTTTGGAGATCTTTATTCTTTGAATTGGAGGTACAGTTGAACTTTAGCACTGTGTATCACCCACAGATAGACAAGAATACAGAAAGAGTAAACCAGATTGTTGCGGACATGCTTAGGATGTATGTCATGAATAACCCCATGAAGTGGAAGGATTACTTACATCTCACAGATTTTGCGTATAACAATGGTTATCAGACATCCACCAAGATGAGTCCCTTTGAGGTACTCTATGGATAGAAGTGTAGAACACCGGTTACTTGGGATATCTCAATGGATCAACTCATGTTAGGGCATGATTTTTTGATGGACTTGGAACAGTTGGTTACCAAAGTTGAGGTGAACCTTAAAGAAGCACAAAATCGCCAGAAACATTACGCAGATCAAAAAAGAAAGATAAATACTTTCAAATAGACGATAATGTTTACTTGAAAGTAAAATCCAAACGAAGTTTGTCAAGTTTAGGTCGGTGTGGTAAGTCAGCACCTAGATTTTGTGGACCTTTTGAAATACTTGCTAAGAAAGGGCCAATGGCATATGAACTAGCATTACCCACGCATGTAAGATTCCATAATGTTTCCCATGCATCTTTGCTAAAGAGATATGTTTATGATATTAAACATGTTGTTGATTGGTCCCTGTTACAGGTGGAACCTGAAGGGGAATTTTCCCCTGAGCATACTCATATAATGGACAAGAGAGAGGTGCAGCTTTGAAAGCCCACCATAGTCCAATTTAAAGTGAAATGGAAGCACTTTGAGGTTGGAAGTGTATGTGAGTCCCTATAACACAAGGGATAGTGTTGTTCTAAGTGGGGAGGGATGTAATATCTTGAATTTCGGACCTAACACTTATAGGCATGTTCCTATTGATTATGATGATTATCTTGATGTTTTATTTTTATATGTATTGGGTCAAAGACCCCACTGCATATGAACATGATGATTTGTTTTATAGATTGGGCGTGGACCCTGAAGCACATGATTGATGAGATGTTTCGTGTTGAGTGGGAAGATCTGGAGCACATGAGTGATTGATGATTTGTGTTGAGCAAGGAGCTCTAGAGCACCTGAGAGATTGATGATGTGTGTTGAGCAAGGAGCTCTGGAGCACATGAGTGATTGATGATTTGTGTTGAGCGAGAAGCTCTAGAGCACACGAGTACTTACCTTTGTGTTGAGCAAGAAGCTCTGGAACACATGAAAATATAATTTGAAGTGTTGGGCATAAGCCTTGGAGCCTTCCATGTTGTTGTTGAGCATAATCTCTTGAGCATCGGATCCTTGTCCATTGTATCCCTAGGTGTATTGTACAAGTACATCCTAGCATTAGTGTTGAGTGAAGATCTCTGGAATTGCAATAAGTTGTAACTCCATCTTAAAGCATTGAGTATGGTCTCTAGTAATCACTAGGGGTTACTAAAAACAATTTAATGAACTTTCAGGTGAAAATGACTCAAGAAAAATATTGATCTCATGATACTTGTTTATAGGTGATTAAATGAAATTTCAAATTTCTGTATTATCATGAAGGACTAAACAACTACCATATTATATGAGGGAAATCCAACATGCATGGATGCTTAGAGTTTCCTAGCCTAGTAGACCTAACCATCTACCTATTTGGCCTTAACAAAGAAAGGGCATTAAGTCTAAGGATCATGGTATATAATGCCCACCGACAAATGTTAACAAGTTTTATATTATTATGTACTTAATACATGGTATGTATAAAGAATTAAATATATTTATAATATTAATGATGAAAGAAAGAAAGAAAATCTCCATCCATTATTATTTATTATGTAAAGATAATAAATATTCCAAAACATACAAAGTCTAACTAGGAACTAGTTGAAAGTTCCTAAGTTAAAATATTAATAATTACAAAAAGTAATTGAAAAGGGTTAAATCAAGAAACCAAGGTTTCTTGATTTAATTGTCCCTTTGACTGAAAAGTGTGTCTATAAAGACTCAAGCCAAGGAAAGGCTCCGGGTTCTGATCTATCAATTGGAGGAGTCATTTTCTGCCTGTTTTGCTTTCAAGAGAATTCTTGGAGAAAATTTTCCTGAAAGAAAAAAAAGAAGAACTGATCTAGACTTGGTATACCAAATAGGAAAACCTATTTTAGGAGATATAAGCTACTTGCAAGTTGGAGCCCAACTTGGGGGGATCCAGATTAAAACGGGGAATGATTTTGGGTCATGGTTGGGTGGAGCGTGGTAGTTCCCAAGTGATTTAGTCATCAAAAACAAAGGTCAGATCTGCCTTGAATTGTTAATGCTGGTTATTTGAGTGTGTAGGTTCAGCCATTAACAAAGATTCAAGTTACATGTATGAAGCCCTAGACTGTCTATTCTATTTTCCTAGAATAAATTCTAGCTAAGTTAGGTAGATGATTACATTACATTTCCTAACCCAATGTATATGTTTCTCTGTTTAAATATTCTAGGGTTTTCATTTTAAAATATTAACCCTAGGCTATAAGTGATTTTATATACCAAGTTTATCCATGGTTTATTTATTAGTTTACTTCTGCAAGTTTAAATTATTTACAAAGGTTCATCAAGGGTTCTGCACCCTAGTTTTAATTTATGTATTAGTTTTACTAATGGAACTAGGTTAAGTACCAACTAGGTTTATTTTAGATCTATTAGTCATCTACTCCTTTGGTCTTTATACTCTACTCACATATTTCATTTGTTAGCAGAGGCATGTTTTAGAATTACATAAACTAGTTCAGAGGTAAGTTATATATATACCTATAAGTATAAATTTACAACCTATATAACCTAAGATATTATCTATAAACTGAACCACTATATTATATATAAATATACATAGACATCAACAGTTAAAAAATCAAAATACTATCTATAAATATACATTAACAACTATACAATGAAATTATGAATCTAATCAATTAAAGTACAAACTATAATTATTCCTAAGATAAATACACCAGTAAAGACCTTCCAAGGTCTACATATTTAAATACAATATAATTGCAAAAACATTCCATTAAAATTAACATCATCATAAACAACGAACAAAGTGAGGATCGTGACCATTCTTTGGTCCAAAGATCAAGTCTCTTTTCAATATTTAAAATCCACAATCTTATAACATAAATCCAAATAATCAAAGCTTATGCCATAAAAATCGAATAGTCTCATTTAAATATCACTCACAGCCATAGTAAAACAATTAACCAAAATAATACCATAATCATGAATTAATGCACTCCGTAATTTCCTCAAGTCACGGGAACGAATCCTGTAGACTATCATTTCTAATCGCTACATAAGCATGAAACCAACATATTAAAAACCCCAATATAAATTCATACACAAGAATCATTTTCATTTTATAAACCATATCGAAATCTCTATACAGTCCAAAGTAATTACAAGGGTGAACATGAAATCGAATCCTTTGGGCATCTAAGCCCCATTTCGCATCCATTTAAAAATACAACTCTTTACATCAACCACAAACATGATTTGAACCCTGTGGGTATTTGTTTACCAAGGCCACGCTATACATACAATGTATGCGGGATACATTGTTATTAACCTCAATACTTTTAATAACAAACATTTACGCTACAACTAAGTCGTAAGACTCAAGCTCTTCCCCTACACTATAATCATGGCCTCGACCAATTTTTTTTAATTAAAACAAACAGTCCCTTAAAATTCAGTCTACAGTGACGAAGGCCATCGTTGGCTTCCACCCATGGCTTTTTAACAATCCACATTATGTACTAATCAACGAAATAATAACAATAAGGCAACCATCCGAAGCTATCGCAACAACCTTGGGGAAGGCTCATGCCATACATGGAATGGGATATACCCAAACGTTGTCAACTATTACAGCTAAATAAAAGCACTTAATACATAGTCCATCAATGAAGGTGAATGCCACATTAACCCACAGAGTAAAGAAATAGTGTGGAATAAATTCAACACATACACAACAAATGTAATAACCATTTCCAATTTAATTAAACACAGTATATATCTATATACACAGTAAATCCAATATCATAAGTCAATTTACACAGTCGTGCCAAGGGATATGGAACCATTGCAAGCAATGGTGCAGACCATGGCTTAAATCCCCAATTCGATTTAAAAATTAAAATAACATAAATAGTTACACAGAGCCTATAAGGGCACTAAGATTCAATGCATGACTTAAAAGCCTTAATAAATCTAAAAAAACCCAAGTCTGTTAACACAGGCCTGAAGGCGCAACAAAGCCCCACAAAGAAACCCCAAACCAAACAACGAGGAAAAAACTTAGTCAGGCCGAGAGATAAAAAGTGTAGGCTTGTTGACAGGCTTACCTTACACCTTGGCATCACCTACGAACCAGCGACGAAACTTGAGCCATGTTACTCTTCGCCAACCTTGGCACTTGTAAACCACCAAACAAAATAAGGGATGAGTAGTATGGACTCTTTACAAGAAATGAGATAAACATCAAATGCTTTCACAAAACCAATGAAGCAAACCTTCGTTAAAGCCAGCAGTAGCCTCCATTTTCCCCTGCGTAGAGATAAGACCAAACCCCAAACAACCAAAATGTAATGACAAGCCATCATGGAAGCCGAACCCTATGCTGGGTCTGCGACGATCCCCAAGGAGCATTAATGGTGCAAGCCTAGTGTCCATTATCAAACTAAAACCCACATTCCTATAGTTTGTAAATGATTCGTTAATATTGGTCTCCATTCCATGCGATGCCTTAAACCCTATCCCTCAAAAATTCAAACATTATATTATAATTCTCCATCCTAAGCTTGTTCACGAGGTATCGTGAAAGGTATGGTATAATGAGAGTCCTTATATTATAATGCTCCAACCAACAGTTAACACCAGGTATAATATATATTATGCATGGTGAACCATAGGTTTAAGCTTCAAACCTTGCTTACCATGCCCTAAGATTTAAGATTAAGAGCCATGGCATATGAAATATGCCATGGTAATAATTAGCATTTATAAAATCAAAGGTCTCATTTTTAACCCAAGTTCATAACCTGCCAAGAACTCAACAAAGGTTATGTTAGTGTTTTTAATAAAATAAACATAGCATGCAAACATAATAAGATAAAAAATATGAAACATAAATACCTAATGAATTATAAGTAGCACATAGGAAATCTAGCTATGATAACTAATTAATAAAAATAGTATTTACCTGGCTATAAATTTGAGTCGGTAATGAACCATAACAACAAACAGTAGGTATGTTAAAGATCAAGATATTCAGTACTCTTTAATTAAGTCTCATTTTCAATGTTAAATTTGCATACGAAACGAAAGAGGTGCCTTAGTTCCAACATAACTATGTAAGCCTGCTATACATGTGAACACTTTACTTCTTAGACCGTCATGGGAGAACGACTCCCGCCACTCTGCCCACTTTGTTTCCACATACATAGTTAAGTTAGAACCATATAAATAACAAGTAAAAATATGCAAAATGAACAAAGCATATAATCAAGTAACGAGACATATAAGACAATGTATAACTATAAGAATCGAAGTAGTAATCAACATTATGACATCTTAATTGAAACACATCAATAAGTATTCCTGGAAGAACGATGATAGAACATAAGAACAAATTACAACCAAACAGTGATACAACTAGTGTACGTTATATTCCACAAGTTTAATAATGTTTCATTTAGGTAGTTTTTACTATCCTATAATTTTTTTTTCAGTTTTTGGGGACATTACAATGGGGTTTAGCTCCTTCGAGCCGGGACTAATGCATTTTTCTTATGGTGCAACGAATACTCTGTTAGTATTGTTGGTCATGGTGAATACTTACAGGCTCTGTGATTTGTGAATATTTTTACGTTTTGGAAATGGCGACAGTACCATTGCTTGCAATGGTGCAAGGCCTTGGATATAGAACTGTGTAATTCCTTATTCTGGTTTATAAAGGTTATTTGTACAACATTTACATATTGTGTGTATTATGGTTATGGTTCTTAGTTTAGCGCTAGCTTGACTATGTGTGGTTTTGTCATTCTTGTTTAAATTCTTTATATGGATTGTTAACAGCATTATTTTGGCCTTTGGAGCCATGCCATAGATGGCAATGAAGTTCCTGCCATTAGAGTTGTGATTGTGTAATAGATGAATGAAATATCGTTTATGGTTTAAATCATGTTTGTATTTCATTCATGTGTATTTAAATGTAAGAGGCCGTGACTATGGGTTAAACCCTGTGAATTAAATGGTGTTGTTATTTTCTTAGCATTGGTACGGTTTTACTGGGTTTATGATAGTATTTAATGTTTTGCATACAAATGGTTGTGAGCCACGAATTGGTTACATTGTGTAATCAATTGGGGTTTTAATCCTTTTTGTAGAGATAATTTGAAATGTTTTACGGCATGTATATGTGATTTTAATAGTGTGGTCTATATAGTTTATAGATGAAACGTTGCAGCGTTTGCTAGGATGATAGTGAATCCTACAAGATTAGATATCGTGACTTTTGAAGGTATTACGATGAACACCACATGATTCAATCATGGTTCACGAAGGTTGTAAAGGATGATTAATGTAATGACATGTATTGGAATTCATGCACATAGGATTCGATCCTGCGACCTCTTTTTATTTATTCTATGTTTTAATAAGGTATGTGCATAACATTATGGTTGATTTATTATGTTGCAAGTTTCCTTATGGTATATGATTTGGATAAATGTATTTTGTGTATTAAATATATGGTTTGGTTATTATGAATCAAGCCTTCGGCCTATAGACCTTAGAGATCTTTGATAGCGGAGATTGCTTATTTGAATTAATGTTTTGTATTGTTTATTTCTATATTGTAACTTTATACCATTAGAGGTCTCGATAGCTTGACTGTTTATTTGGTTTCATGTTTATTCTTAAGTAGGAAATGATTCATTTATAGTGTTGTTTATTTAAATTGTTATTTGATTTAAGTTCAGTTTAAATATATATTCTTGTTTAATGTGTTTTATAATTAACTTCTAAAGTTATGTTCAGAGCTACAGATACTAGTTGGTCTATTTACTTTTAATTATAGGTATGTTGGCAATATGAACTCTGCCAATAGAATCCATAGGTAATTATATGTATAGAATCTGTTTTAAGTAGTTCTAGGTTTCAGAAAAATAAATTTTAAACTAGGAAATAAAATACAGAAATAAATTTGGGAAGAACCAAACCCTAGCATATTCCGAACAGAAAATAAATTGAAGTCATATATTTAGAAGTAAATCATAAACACTTAAATATTCTAAATAAGAAATAAATTGCAGACATAGATTTAGAAACAAAACATAAATCCTTAAATATTCTAAATAGGAAATAAATTGCAGACGTAGATTTAGAAATAAAACATAAACCCTTAATTTATGGAGCAAGAACTAAATATCATAAATGAACTAGGGAACAACATACTTAAATGATTAACCAGAAAATATACTAGACATAAAAAAGAAAAATCAAGAACCTCATACCTGCAAGGTGATGCTATTTCAATGGTTGAAAACCTGCACACTAAATTACCCAGCATTAACAAATTCACACACAGATCTGACCAATATTTTGACAAAGGATGTTGGTGCTCAGATTTCACTATTTAACATTCTTGATATTTTGCAATGAATAACACTACGCTGGCCTTTAACTTAGGCCACGAAAAGTGTTTCTTTGTTGCTAATATCTTCTGTTGATATCTTGGATGGATTCCAATAGAACTCCGTTAGGATGCTAGACCTGATGTCCCCTCCTTCTGGAACATATAATATCTCTTTCGACCATAATAACTTGGTCTCGTCCACCTTATACTCTTTTTGTTGTTGAAACAATGTTTCCTATTAAATCTTCTTGAGGATGTCAACATAGAAATGATTAACTTGATTTTCCATTCTAATCTTATTGTGTAAATCCAAGGTTTGGCTTAAGGTTACCTCATATAACATATGATCTCTTCGTATTAAAGAATCGGCAATTTTGTTCTCCTTTCCCTTGATATGATTTAATTCGAAATGGTACTCACTAAGGAAGGCCAACCATCTGGCCTACCTGGCATTCAGATCTCGCTGGCGGAAAAAATACTTTAGACTCATGTTGTCTGTCTTAAGAAGAAACTTCTTCCCCATGAGGTAGTGCCTCCACATCTTCAAGAAGTGGATAATGGCTTCTAGCTCAAGATCATGGTGAGGATCATTTTGTTTGTGTTCCTTTAATTTCCAAGATTTATAACAGATCGCACAATCATTCTGCATGAGGACTCCTCCAAGTCCTTCCTTGCTCGCATCTATGCAAGCAACGAAATCCCAATCATGATCCGCAATTCGTAGTATCGGTGTAGTATTCAAAAGCTGCATAAGCTTATAAAAACTTTCATCACACTTGGTTGTCCAGAAAAACTTGTTTTCCTTATTTTGTAAGGCAGTCATGGGACAGGAAATCCTCGAAAATTTCTCGATGAACCTTCGATAATAACCCTCTAATCCAAAAAATGACCTAATATCTCTTACACTGGTAGGGGTAGGACAATCCTCTATCCCCTTCTCGAAAATGATGTGACCTAGGAACTGTATCTGTGGTTTGTAAAAATCACACTTGCTAAACTTAGTGTAAAGCTGGTTTTCCCATAAGACCCATAGTACTATGCAGAGATGCTCCTCATTTTCTTCTTTATTCTTCGAGTAAACTAGTATTTAATCTATAAATACCAATACAAACTTATCTAGGTATTTACTAAATATATTGCTCATCATGCACATAAAATTTGTCGGTGCATTGGTTAACCCAAAAGGCATTACAACAACTTTGTAATGTTTGTATTGCGTTTGAAAGACCATTTTCTGTATATCTTCATCACGGATTCGTACCTGATGGTATTCGGAATGCAGGTCAATGTTTGAAAAGATATTTTCTCCTCCGACTTGATCGAACAAGTCATCAATCCTAGGGAGCGGGTAACAGTTATTTATGGTCATCTTGTTAAGTTAGCGATAGTCAATGCATATTCACATCTTACCATCCTTCTTCATTGCGAAAATTATAGGTTCTTTCCAAGGGGACACACTCAATCAGATATAACCCTTCTCAAGCAACTCTTGTAATTGCAACTTGAGCTCCACCAATTCTGGTTTTGTCATGTAGTATGGTGCTTTTGAAACTGGTACTAACCTTGGTGTCATTTCTATGGAAATTATAAGTACCATTTTGGTGGTGATCCCTGTATTTCCTTGGGAAATACATCCTTAAAGTCCATGAGAACCGAAAATCCCTCGATGTGTTGTTATCTCTCAGCTTCTACATCCTGGATGTTTAATGCAAATAGTTTGTAGCCTTTCCTTATACACTTCTTCACTTGTAAGGAAGATATCTGTCTAACGAAAACCTTCTTAAGTATGCCTTGAATATTTTCCTGATTCCCTTGGCTATGTATGCACAAGATTGACTTGTTTAGACAAGTGACCATGACATGGTTCTGTTCCAACCAGTCCATGCCAATAAGCACATCATATGATCCTAAAGGCATGATATTCAAATCTATTTTAGCTAGAAAAATTGTTCAAGTTTACCTCACGGTCTTTCACTATTTCCAACCATAGTTTCTCATGTTTTACTTTGTCTAGTTTACATGTTTCAACAATCTTGGGTGATACATAGCTTCGAAAAGCACGGGGATCAATCAAAATTGAAATAGATGTGTTTGAAACATTAACCTCTATTTTGACCATAGTGGCCTGATGGTCTACTTTTCGGCCATCAAGTGCTTCATAGATCCTCGGTGTGTTATCTATGTCCTCTACCGTTGGGTCTTCCTGTAGATTGTGTAAGACCCCACTAGTATTGTTTGGACAATCTTTGGCATAATGGGGTCCTTAGCATTTCCAACAGCTAACCTGCAGTGGGGCATCCTTGGCTCCTCCATTTGTTGATCGGTTGGTATTTGGTGCAGGAACATTTGGATTTGTACCCGTCTTGTTGAAGTTCTTGTTAGCTGGAAAACAATTGTTTTTTTTTTTTGTAGGCTTGTGGTTTAAAACCAGGTTTGCGGTTGTCTGAGAAGGTCCTAGACCTATCTCAACTTCTGTTTATGTTTTTTTGCCTAAGTTTTCCATGCTCATAACAAAGCCTAGATTTATGTAAGGTAGTTTCAAAAGTTTTGGGCATGTCAAACTCAATTCTCTCTTGAAAATTGGGAGGAAGACGTCACAAAAACTGTTATATCTTCACTTTTTTGTCCTTTATGCAAGGTACACAATGTAACATATCAGAAAATATATTAATAAAGGAATACATGGTCATGTAGCCCATCCTTAATTCATGAAATTCTTTCACTTTCCTATCAAAGAATCTCTCAGACATGTATCTCTCCTCAAATATTCTCCGAAAATTAATCCATCTGATTTGTTTTACTTCATCCTTTTTGATATGCTTTAGGTATCTCCACCATCTTGCAGCTTTTCCATTTAAATTATAGATGGATAGAAGGTATTTCATTTCACTAGATTAGTTATGTACTCGAAAGTATTTTTCTCATACCTAGAAGGCATTCTTCATCCTTCTCCCTTGTGTTCATCTCTCCTTCATAGGTTGGGGCTTTTATTTTTTGAAATTATCCTTGGAGGTTGTCATAATTTTTCTGCCCCTTTTATCAAGGAGAAAGTGAGTTATCATTGGAAAGGCTATGATAAACTCTTTCTGGAAGCTTAGGTGTGTGATCTTCTTTTCCCCTTCCGTTGAGTTGTTGGGCCGTTTATGATGATTATTTTCCTTACATTTATTGGTTGAATGGGTAGGTTTCCCATGCGAGATTCCTCTCGTCATGTTCCAAATTAAAGCTTCATTGATTGCATGTTTCTCTTTTCTTTCATTCATATTATCATGTTTGAAGCTTTGTAAGCGTGCTTGTAGATTGTGTACGGTTTTCATTAGATCATAATTTAATCCTACCCCCAGTTCTTCTTTCCATACTGGGGAATTCATATTTCCTTGTTGACTATTGTCATCTTTTGTATTCATGATCTGATCTATTCTTTTAATCTTGTGATTAAAACATTTAGTAACAAGTCATTTGTTGTTAGTTAACAAAATTTCAAATACAGTTATTGAAATGTTTATTTCTACAATAAATGTTTGGTAGTTCCCATTAGGTCTCTTAGTGTTTGAATCTAGGCTTTGATACCACTTGTAATTTCCCTAAAATCCATAAATAAATAAATAAATTCATAGGCTAATAAAAATGACTAGAGCTAAAAACATCTTTATTTTTACTAGGAAATAAAAACATGTTTAAGGACATCTTTATTTTTACTAGGAAATAAAAACATGTTCGAAGAAATAAGCCTAAGTTTTGTTTGATGTTTTCTTTGAGTTTGTTTCTTGTATGATGATGATTTCTTCATGCCACTATCATATACTTCGATGCACTCATAATTTACTTATATGTCTATCTTATTTACTGACATTGTCGATCCTTATTGTGTTTATGTTTTACTTTCATATTGCATGTATTTAATTATTTATTTATAATGAAGAGTCTGACTTACCTTTGTATGTCAAGGGGTGGAGTGGCTGGGTTCCATTGCTTAAAGATCCACTAGAAAATACAAGGTTTTCTATGCTGCGAGGTTTACTTAGTTCATTGTGAACTAATGCATGTGTTCCTATTTATCTGCAGGTGGCATCGCCTATGACCCTAGGCTTGCAGACATGACGAAACACCATCTTACCATCTACAACTATTGGAACCTCAACAATGTTATTTCTATTCTCAATGCTAAAAGAGGAAAAAGGGGTACTAATCCTAACTCATACTTTGTAACTATGGTATAGGGGGTTATACTTGGGATAATGCTATATGCATGTTTCTAAAACTATGATAAGAGGCCTTTAAACTAAAGCATAAACCCATGCAAATTGCACTATTGAAGGGTTTAAGACTATGGAAATTGGGTTTAATGTGATGGTAATAGGTATGAAGCCAAACTATAGGCTTGTGGGTTTTTATTTTGATGGAGGTGGCGATCAAGTTGGTGCATTGAATGCACCTCGTGTTGCACGGGCTTCATGCCTTATGCACTTCATTAGGGTTTCGTTGGTCATTCCTTTGGTATTTGTTCCGGTTTGGAGGGAGGTCTTATGATCCATATGAGATCTACACATACCATGGAGACTTTACAGTTTGTTCCTATAACATTTTGGTATGTATGCTAAGGTTGGGATGATTTCACCTTTGTACTTTTTGGTTTGGTTTTACAGTCACTACATACTTCTAAACCAAGCTTTATTTTCGTCATTTGCAGGTGTAGGTTGCATGGGTACTCTGCATTTATAGGGCAGAGCTTGGGTTTCCTGTGCAACCATCCCATGTGAGCCCCACGTAAACCAAAGGGCCTATACCCAATGTTGATCTTGCCATGTTATTGTATGGTTTTGATTCTGGGTCTAGGAGATGTTTGGTTGTAATGTTTAAACTTTTTCGCTGTTTAGTTTTGGTTTCGGGATTCCTTGAAATCGTTTGGGCATTGTTTAAATGTGACTGTGTAAATGCCTCTTGTATGGCTGTATAATGTAAATGTGATGTTTAAACTGTTAATAAAGACTCGGCTCTATGTTTTGGTTTACCATTTAAATATGTAATGGATTTTTAGTTTTAACTCATTCTTATTGTGTTTTTATTGTGTTTTAATATGGCTCTATAATTTGTATGTGTTTTCTAAATGTTAACAGTGTCATTGTTATGCAATGGAACTTACGATGCCATGGTTTTGATAGTTGATACGAAATGTGGAAATGTGGTTTAGTTGATGCGTCGGTTGACAAGAATGTAGCTCTGTTAAATTAAAGTATTTGCTTTTGTTGTGAAAGAGCCTAGCTCTGTCTATAAGTTTAGATGTGGCAAATTGATAAATTTATGGGCAGTCATAATGGTTAAACCCTACGTAAATAACGTAGCCTGTATAATGTGTTGAATGTTTTAGTTTTCACTTACAGGATTCAATCGTGGGTTTGAATGGTTTGGTTTAAATTCTCCCAGCTGAGCTCTTATGCGATTTGAAACTAGGTCAAATGATTAGATGGGTTAATGGTTTAATGCTTTTAGAATGTCGTGGTTATATAGTTCAAGTTTTAAATGGATTTGACCTTGGATCGTGTGGATACTTTGACTTTGATAATGGTTTTTGAATTTTGTTTCGTTATTATGTTTTATGTGGTGATTATCGTGTTTTTCTTTAACTCCATCAATGTGATGCGTATGAGAATGGAACTCTGTTTGGATTTGGATTTTACTTGTTTACTGTAATTTATAAGTAATTTATATATCTTCGATGTTTGTTTTATAGATTTTTTTACATCGCATTTATAATGCTCTTTGGTTATTTTTAATAATTTTATGGTTTTTATGTTGATAGGATATTTAGAAAACTAGTTGTGCATTTCACTAACAAATGAAATGTGTCAACACTTCATTTAGTTTATAGTTTTGAGTTTGGACTAAAATGGATTCGATCCGTGGAATGAATGTATAATACTTATTTATTTGATAAGTACATTAATCATTGGAACATAGTTTAAAATGTGTTTGATTATCAGAGGGTTCAATTATTTTACTTTTGTTTAAGCTCTATTTTAAATTGTAATAATGTCATAGACCTCAAGTTCTTTATGAAATATACTTAGGGTTTTAGTTTTAATAAAAATATTGACAGATATCTGGTGATTAGTTTTATCTAGAAATTAGGGTTTAGATCTAGTTTAAACTGTTTTGACATCAATCTTCTAAAAGCTCTTTAAATATAATGTAAACATAATTTCAACTTTAAAACCTACCTAAGAATTTAAAGGCTGAGTTTTAATTTAAGCAAAAGCAATAACCTACAACCTAAAAATTAACCCTAGAAATTATCTCAGACATCACAAGGTGAGTTACATATTTAAACAAATGAAATCAATATGAAACATGTATTCAAATTGTAGATCTTCAATCTAGAGCATAATAGTTATAACTAAAATCTGTAAACATGATTTATAGAACCTGAGAAGGTAGAAATATCATACTTGCAACTATTCCACTTGTTTAATGGTTAAAAACCCTACACACTTAAACACACAAATTAATAAAACCATTCATCTCTAACCTTAGATCTGTTAACCGGATAACTTGGGAACTACCACGTTCCTCTCAACCTTGACCCAGATCCTCTCGAGCTGGCTCCAACATGCAAGTAGTCTATAGCTCCTAAAGCTCCTAAAGGTGAGGCTTATGTTTGTTGGAATATCACGTTCTATATAAGATGGCTTTGCTTTTGGAAATTCTCTCCAAAATTACTTAGTATTCCCTTCGCTTGGGCCTTTATAGAAAATCTTTTAGGAAAGAGAAGTTAAACTTCAATTAGATCAAGACTCCATTATTTCTTGAAAATAATGTTTAAATGATTTATGTGAATTTAATAATTATTTTAACTTAACTT
Organism: Pseudotsuga menziesii; assembly: GCA_001517045.1. Lineage (NCBI taxonomy): Eukaryota > Viridiplantae > Streptophyta > Pinopsida > Pinales > Pinaceae > Pseudotsuga > Pseudotsuga menziesii. The sequence goes on from LPNX010951998.1 coordinate 263,252, forward strand.
TTGCTAGTTCCTAATTTAGCTTTTAAGATTGAATATTTATTTAATCATTTTAGTAAATAATAGTTACATAGACTTCTTATTTATTATTTATGGTCATCGTAATTTCTTTATATTTAATATATATAATTATTCTTTTATTCATAATACATGTGAACTATATATATTATTGTTTTAACATTTATTTATGCATCATATAACATGATCACATTTACTTATGTTTTTCCTCATCTTTAATTATTTCTTTTTTCAAGGCTTTAGGTAGAGTTGGTCAACTAAGTTAGGCAATTCTAGATCCTCCTTGCATGTTGTATTACCTAGTGTATGGTAGTAATTTCTCCATACATGAAAAGTAGATTAGAAATTTTATTTAATCTACTTAAAATTAAGTAAGATAAAATCCGTGATTTTCAGAACTATTCTAGTAGCTCAACACTAATAACCAAGAGTTACACTTGAACAAGTAAATCAATAATATGATGTATTTATAAATCTCTATCTACCACCGAGTATAAGCCTCAAATCATATCATCGTTTACTAATAAGTTGAAGTGTAGAGTATGTGAGTTTTGTAAACATGGCAACTTCTCATAGTATCAATAATATTTCGTTGAAAATTCCTGGTAATCATGTTCTAAGAATCAATTTTAATAAAATAAATGCACAACAAGTTGGCATATGATCGTATGTATTGACAAATTAAATTTAATAAAATAAATGCACAACAAGTTCAAAAGAATTAGAATCAAATTTAATAAAATAAATGCACAGCAAGTTGGCATATGATATGATCGTACATGTTAGTATGGAAAATTAGAATGTTAAATTTATTTTTGAAGATAAAACAAAATAGTTAGTTCTTTGAGAAGTGCTTTAGATAATAACCAGCGTAAATCCAAATCCTAGGCTTTATCAAGCGTCAAGATGGATCAAATCTCTCGAGGTGCAAACCTCTTATTAGGTATTCATTGATTTGATTCAAACCAAGAGAAACATCTTTTTATTTAAGGTCCACATATAATATTTTTATTATTAATATTTAATATTATTTATGGCCGACATATAATAATTTTTATTATTTTTTATTTTGTTAGGAACGAGCATTGCATCATTTCCCCACACATGGTTTTAAAACCATATGCAAAGCCCACCTACAACCATGTGTTGTTTAGGAGGCCTTGCACATGTACAATAAAAACCATGTGCAAGGCCTCCTAAACCATGTATGTAATAAAACCATGGGTTGTTTAGAATGCCTTGCACATGGTTTTAAAACCATGTACAAGGCCAAAAAAAATTTGCCGATAATTCAATTTTGTGTTTTTTTTTCTTGACTCACATATTTTTTTTACGGATAATTAAATTCTTACTTTTTTATTGTTTTGTTATGTAGGAAGATTACAACATCTCCCCCATATTATATTGTTTTTGTAGTGGACATTTATTTTGGCTTGTTAGAAAATTTATTTTTTATTAATAAAAGAAAGTGATATTATTTTTTATTTTGTGGTACAAAATCTATCCCATAATATTCACTATCACTATTATTTGTTGCCGACATGTTACAAAAGTTACATCACCTTACAAGATCTCTCCCATAATATTCATTATCACTATAATTTTTTGCCGACATGTTACAAAGGTTAGTAACGTTACATCAGGTCTGGGCTCAATGAAATTGAATATATATTTCTATGTTATATTGAAAACATATACATAACATTGTTATATTGAAAATATCTTTTTCATTTTGGGTTGTAGAGTTTTTGGAAGCAATAATCAATATCAACTTTGAATGTAAAGACTAACATATAATAACATTGTATATATTTATTTATCCATCTATCTATCTATATATATTGGCTAAGTGGAAGAACTCGCTTGAAGTGCATGTTTTTCATTAGCTAAGTTACCACAAACTAATGGCATCTAAGCCATCAAAATCACCCGACCTCGACGACACCAACCCTTAAAATGGTTGGATTTTGTATCCGTGGAATTTGAACCTATGCGTCTTAACCATACCTCACCACCAAGTTTTCTACATATCAACGATATATTTATTTAAATATTTAAAAAGTAAAGAAAATTCATTTAAAAATTAATTGCTAATAAATTCATTCAAGAAGAATGTATTTCACTTTGGTTTTGAAGGTTATCGAAAATTTAAATCACTAGCATAGATCCATCTTTAAACGGGATCTACCAAACACTCAGTTGGAGATGCAACGCCTTTTTAGGGTGTAAATTTTGTTTTAATTTATATAATTTGTGTAGTTTTATATATATGCCTTTGTGAATTTTTAAAATCTAATATGTTAATTTTTATACAATTTTATTATTATGTTTAAAAAAACTTGTCAAGTATAGGATGAGCATGGAAAGAGTTACACATCTCCTCCTAGTTGGACTATAGATGTAACTCATTCCCTTTCATAAATGAAAAAGAATATATAATACTCCACCCCAAAATTCTAAAATACAATTGTTTTCATTGTAAATTTTGAACTTCATTTTTTTCGGGTATTCTTTTAAGGTTTTGCAACATGGAAGCCGAACAAAATATGGGTAACTCTTTCATACTGAATAGATTTTGTGAGTATGGTCATATTTCCCTTTTATTTTTGTGAGTATAGTTTAATTAGTGTATCACCATTAAGCTAGGCTAAATACAAACCATCATAAGCGTTAATTATTTTTTACATTCGCTTCTTGATTCGGCATTCTTGAGCATCCCGATTGATCACCAAACTACTTTCTTCCCTGGATATGAGGAAACTGGTAGCTCTTATGCATGTTCACATGATCTTCCAATATTCTAATTTCCAACATTCTAATTCCCAACAGCTGGTGATCATGAATGGTATAAGAAACTCCCGGATATACATCTGTAAGATGAGCTGAAATATTTGAATAGTAAGGATCATCACTGAATGACGAATAGTTCTTCATAATCACGTTTTGATTTATCTTCCCATCGTTATCAAACTTATCATTCAACGACTGACTTTCAACAATTCCAGGGATGGTGGTTCGTGTTGAACACACACAGTAATTTAAACGTGAAAGAAGAGCAATTTCAAACATACCTATTAAAGTTGTAAAGAGACAGAATCCTGATCAAACGCGATTTCTCATGCAAATCCACTCGGGTGCGTGTGATGTTATGCTTTCGTCCGCTCATGTGGAAGGAACTGCATCTGCAGAAAGAAACAATGAATCTATCTGATGTCAATCTTCCTTAAATGTACTGAAAGCAACACTTTTATATTATCTACATTAGAAACAAATAATCTATCTGATGTAAATCTTCCTTTTTTTTAAACTAACTTTTCGTTGCGTTAAATGTACGGAAAGCAACGCTTTTATATTATCTACATTTTTGCATTACTATTTGAAATTTGACAATTTTCTAAATACTTCCCATGGTATTGCTAGCATGAAGCTCAAATAACTTTTTTCTTTGTTACAATAAATGCTTTTTTATTTTCTTGTAATGACAATAATTAAAAATCCTTTCTTGTTACAATAAAATACAAAAATCCTTTCATGTTACAATAAAATACAAAAAGATATTTTAAATCTATTTTCAAAATAAAATACAACTAAAAATTTGTTGTAGAATAAGATTCATAAATTGCGTTAAATGTACTGAAAGCAACACTTTTATATTATCTACATTTTTGCATTACTATTTGAAATTTGACAATTTTCTAAATACTTCCCATGGTATTGCTAACATGAAGCTCAAATAACTTTTTTCTTTGTTACAATAAATACTTTTTTATTTTCTTGTAATGACAATAATTAAAAATCTTTTCTTGTTACAATAAAATACAAAAATCCTTTCATGTTACAATAAAATACAAAGAGATATTTTAAATCTATTTTCAAAATAAAATACAACTAAAAATTTGTTGTAGAATAAGATTCATAAATTCCAATGGTTTAGTTCTTGATTTTATTTAATGAAATTTATATGTTTAAAATATTCAAATTGAAAACACTATAAAATATTCAAATAGAAAACAAGATTTAGCAGCAGCAATGCTTTATATTCACAGCTTTCAAATTTAAAAAAATTGTCAAAGATAAAGAAAGCTTTATGTTAATTGTTAAATTTTTATTGTCCCACTAAATTCATGTACTTAGGAGAGTTGCTTCTTTTCTGTTAGTATAGAAATGACGATTTTTCGGACTTTCGCATTAGCAATATTCAGGGTACTATCAACTCAATATACATCATTAATGTTAGCAATAATATTCTTGGTTAACATTATTCATGCTACTATCAATTCAAAATTCAATGTGATTATATATAAGTTGCATTACATTGTGATTACATTCCAATTTATACATCACAAACAATAGAATCAACTAAAAATAAATTCTAGTTCAGAAATTAAGGAAATTCTAATCAGGCAGATTATAACGGAATCGGGAAGATTATAATGGAATCTACATCTACCTTGAAGACTAATTACTAATAATTTGCATTGATATACCAAGAACATTCACATTGCACATAAAGATAACATAGCAGACTAGTTGCAGTGTTAATGAGATTATAATGGAATCTACATCTACCTTGAAGACTAATTACTAATAATTTGCATTGATATACCAAGAACATTCACATTGCACATAAAGATAACATAGCAGACTAGTTGCAGTGTTAATGATTGTTGCAGATTGTATTTGCTGAAGGAATTGAGTATGTAAAAGTCACAATATGATGGATTGACTTGCCCTACAAAACATTAAATGGAATGTGCTTCGACATGGAGTACTACTCCGATGGTTCACAACACAATGTTTCATAATGTTCGATGGGAGTGTGACGGACAGTTGAAGACTAATTACTAATAATTTGCATTGATATACCAGGAACATTTACATTAGCTAAATACAAACATATCTGAATATAAACAAAACATGATGGCGATGTCAAATTTTTGGAATGTTTACCCACAATTATACATCATTAGGGCCTTCGCAACACCTCAAGGTAAACATATATTGAAAACGAATATGCATGGAAACCATTACCACAATGGATTAACAAAATACGAGACAATCCTCAGAAGCCCAAATCTTAGCACAATGGATTTATTATATGGCTTTAACTGCATAAGCCATTCAAGTAATATTTATAACCTATGTCTCACTGCGGCTAGGCAAGACATGGAGATGCCTTAGATGGCTTTAACTACATAAGTCATTCAAGTAATATTTACAACCTATGTTTCACTGCGGCTAGGGAACAGGTTGACACAGAGACATGGAGATGCCTTATATGGATTTAACTGTGGAGGATGTGGAGGATTTGGTAAGGGACAACACCCAAAATGAAAATATTTAATGTTACATATAGGACCCAGATTAAAGCATAGAAGCTGTCATCATTTAATACAATATAATTCTGTAATAAGGGTGGACTGGCACTTTGGTAACTTTGTATCTCTGAAAATAATTTGTCTTTTGAATGCTTTTAAAATCATCTAAAGCGTATTTGAATGACCAAAACTATCAAGAAACAAAATATAGCTTATTTAAATGCCCAAAACTATAAAGAAACAAAATATAGTGAATTAAGTTTGCTTACAAAATTCTGAGCGTGATGGTGGAATATCTCTGAAGCTCCGAATGACCTAGTTTTGAAATATTATTTGTATGAACTCCGATGCTTGCAGAAGTGGTGACCATTAATGATGCAGTTAACATTGGCAAGGTATTCCTGAATTTGTAAAGAATTTCCCATTTCTCCTCGAGAAGGGACACGCTTGGGAATCGTCTCAATTTGAAGAAGGTAGGGTAATCCTTTGTTTGCAACGCCTTGTCACAATGAATGTTCATGTTCTTCCCTCGTGGTTCAAATTTTGCAAATTGCCAATGGAGTTTTGGTTAGTTAGTTGGAAAAGTGAGGTTGTTTCATACCATCAAGGATTAAATCCTCCATAGACACGTTTTTCTCTTGGCAAGCTGTCTCGCCTGTGCAATCAGGCCTTTCCATGGTTGTTGGGTGACGTGCAAGCCTTTGATGAACCTGGATGAATAGATACCCATCAACAACTTCTTAGCCAAAGAGGATCTATATTTCAAAGGGCACCTCTAAAATTCCGTTCAATTAATAAAGTGAACTGAGCCATCTTAAACACCACAAGAATTCCGTTGAATTATTTAAATGAATTGAACTTTCTACATTTCACAAATTAAAAAAAAAGAAAAAAATCTATCAAACTTTAATATTTAATAATATTTCTCGCTCCCTCATCAACATCCCAGAGTTACTATCAAGTCAATCTTTACTGAAATTTGCTAATCCGATTCACTAATGAAAAACATATAAATTTTTTCACAGATATTCCTTTAAATCAAAGATAAATTGTTCGAAACTTATGATAGACCATTCAGGAATGTGACAAAATTCTCTAAAATCTGCCTTCCAAACATACATGACCACAACGAGTTCAAATAAAAGAAACATCTGAATTCATGCTTAAACAAAAAAAAAAGACATAGCCAGCTTAGTATGCTTTGATAGATGACACAACCATTGGCAGCATATTCCCAAGTGGGAGTGAATTGGAAACTTGACTTTTCTTGTAGTATTTCCAGCAACCCGGTACTTCGGTACTTAGCAAGAGATCGAAGCTCCTGCCAGAAATCCTATTCAGATGTATATATAAGAACAAAAAAAACACAATTAATGCAAACGCGGAAGGAATTCATCGCTTCCATGCTTTCATTGGACAAAAATTCACTTCGCAGGGCAAGCAAGCTTGCTTTCGGTAGAAAGCTTGTTAACGGAGAAGGCTCAGGGAAACAGCTGTTAAAAAACAAAAAGCTCCAACCTAAAAAGTAATTGCAGAATATAGAAGTTTCTAATGGCGGGTCCCTCACCGCTTAATGCCTCCAATTGGTAACATTCTAATACAATTTCCAGTTTTGTCTGGACTTTTCACACAAATATACATAGTTTTCCAGTTTTGTCTAGACTTTTCACACAAATATACATAGTTTTCCAGTTTTGTCTGGACTTTTCACACAAATATACATAGTTAGGCCTTTTTTTGGTGAACCACGCCGAAACTTCATGAAAGTTAAAGCTGAGAATTCTTGCTCAAAATATTCAAAAATAAATTAAGTTGTGAATTAGTTCATCCAACAATCTATATTTTATAACTATGGAGACGTGGGTGATCGTGGCACCCAGAACCGGAAGGGCATGCAAGATTTACAGGCACGTTGCATGTAGAGAATGCACAAGTAGTCAAATCATGTCAGTTGCCCTCATTTACAACCACGTTGCATGCAGAGCCTGCACAAGTCGTCAGAGCATGCCCTCATTTACAGCCACGTTTCCGACCCATATCGTCAGAGCATGGATGTCAGAGGCTGTCAAAACATGTCAGGTGCAGAATAAAAAGTGGTTTTTCGTAATAAATGATAAAACAAATACCCCTATACGTTAATGCCAAGTTAAAATTAAATATTAGTCGAATACTCTATGCTAATAATAGCTTAACCACGTCGAAATTCATGACGAGAGACTGGACAAGTGTTCTTCGAGCTCAACCACTTCGAAATGCAATTTTGGTGGTACAAGTGACAGCAAGGGCATTGAGCGACCTCCTCTGCCAATTGAAAATCCTCCAGGCAAATTGGGCAGCTTGAAGTTATGCTATTTCTATCACTGATATGGTCAGCTGAAATAGGAATGCTTATGATCTCGCGAGGCATTAATCGCTCGACATATTGGGAAATGGTTAAATCGCCACGCACATTAAATGCCGGTATCCTGCAGACGGGACAAGTGGTATCCAATCTCAACAACGTCGAAATCCTAGAAATGCAACGTTGGTGGTATAAGTGACCGCAATAGAGTTGACCCACCTCCTCTCCCATTTCAAAATGCTCGGCGCACACAGGGCAGAATGAAGTAGTTCTATATAAATGACTGAATATATGTTCTGCTGTAATAACAACAATGGGTACACGGGGTATGTCCTGCAGTACTCTTTGTCTCCAATTTAAAAAGCCTCTTCGGAATAGACGTGGAAAGCGTTCCCATGTTTCACCAAGTTCTGTTATTCTCCGATCTACCTCGACAATGATTTCCACAGGGATTAGATGACCAATGTCGCTCAATTCTCTAGTAAATTCAAGCATCGGTGGAGTTTGGGTTGTTGCTTGCCCAAGTTCTTCATGTTCCCCAAAATCTAGTATAATCTCGTGGAGTGCAGCTAATAATCGTTGTCCGCGTGCAGCTTCCATTTATAATTTAAAAGAATCACTGCTTCCTCTACCGATAATCCGAAACCACCCACTTAATCTGGAGTGATCCGTACAATCAAATTTGTTACACAAAACTGGAATGCCTTTGCCTAGATCTTCATATGATTAGCAGACGAGATTGCACTTTGCTCGCTTTAATTTAATTAATAACCAGCTTAGATCCAACTTTACCCGGCTCTATCATGCGCGGAGAGGGATCAAATATTTCGAGGTGCAAACCTTGCTTCAACAATTGCACTCCAAAAAAGGGTTTGCACTACAAATCTGTAATTGCTCTCAGCCTTATTCCGAAGGTCCAGCTTGTACGTATTGTTTTGAAGTGTGTATAGGTGTTTTGATTTACCTATATATATATACACCTAAGATTATTAATTATTAAGCCGACTTGTATATATATATAGATATATAAGCCGACTTTTTTATGTGACACCTGTCATCTCCACGTTGAGCACGGAATTACACTTCTACCTCATACCGGGCTGTAGAATGCGCCTCTTGGCGCAATGAAAAATGTAATTGAATTAATAATGAAAAATGTATGGCCAATCCATATAATTCAATCCATAAATATCATTTAAATTTTTTTTAAAGTTGGAATCTATTCTATTAAAAAAAGAAAAATATGGTAAAAAAAAAGTTACAGTGCAGAGAGAATAGGGATTAGCACGTAGACACGTTCAGTGTAGAGTACCTGACCCTCTCTCTAGGAGGGAAAACAGATCCAAACAACAAGACCCTCCTTTTAGTGAGGAAAACAGGCCCAAAAAGAAAAGAGTGACTTGTACAAAGATGACATGAAGGTTAGTGGAATAGACCATATAGACAAAAAATCAAGCCAAGTAGAACCGGCATTCATCACAAGAGGACATAAAACCATATTCAAAACTTGGTTATGGCTTGTAGTAAGGTTCTTCAACAATTGGGCAACTGAAGCTTGTGGAGACTTGCTGAGTTGGCTCGTCTCTCACATCAGGAGGATCATCACTGAAAGAGTCCATCGCCTGATCGCTAGAGGTATTGTCTTCAACTACTACTTGCAAGGGGCTGCTTTACCGGGAGAGGGGCATTCTTTTTGGCCATAGGTGGGCTAGAGATACATTCTCCAGCCGAAAGAGTAGAAATGCGACACTGCGGTGGGGGAACGGTGGTGGAGGGAGGAGCAAAAGTAGAAGTTGGGGGAAGAGTGGACACAACAGGAGCAAGCGGTGGGGACGGAGCAGCTGGAGAAGCCAGAGGTGGGAGAGGTGCAGGAGGTGTAGGAGGGGCAAGAATGACAAATGCCAAAGGCTGGGAGTGAAAATGAAGGATAAGCCCGTGGATAAGTCGGATGAGAAAATTCTTTATAACCGAGTGATTTCTTCTTCGTCCCAGGGTGCGTCCTGCAGCATTGACAACACCAAATAATTCATCCTCCCAGTCGTTTGCCATTTAACGAACCGCATTAGGGATTTCAACATCAAAACCATCCCCATTGGCTTGTGCAAAGAGAGGAATGTGGCATTCCAACTAAGCACCTCTACCTTGACGACCACGACGAGGTGTCCCTCGTTGTCGTCGAGACATGATTGGATAGCGCAGGGTGATTGAAAAATCTAGATAGGGAACAAAATTGCAGAGGATGGAGGAAGCAGAAAGAAACTGGATGCAGAGCTGCAGGAACGCGCCGGGAAAATGACACGGCTCGAGGAGGAGCCCATGGTTATGGTAGTGGGTAGGTTGGCCAATGGACCAGGTTGGCGTAGTTAATCCTCCCTGCGTCAAGGTGATGGTAGTGTCCCATCGTCTGTCCTAGAGAATTCCACCTCCTGACGTCAAATAAAGGCATGCAGCCATGGAGTTAAGAAGAAGTGGCATCACACCGGTGGAGGGTTAGCCCAGTCAGCGTCCCCCCTATCCATATTGACATCGCAAGCACCTGCACATTTCAATTTATTTTAGGTTAAGTAATAATATTTATTATTATCAAAAACTTTTGTATATATTTATGTTAATTTTATTATTCCCTACAAGAAGTGATTATTGTAATCTGCTCAGTTTTGATATTTGTGCCACATCCATTAAAAAAATTTAAGATATGATTTTATACTATGTTTAACATATTTTCCTATGTTTTTAGTCGATACACCTCTTATTGCAAGAAAAGCTTGTTTTTTTTGCACCTGACTTGTTCTGACATCCTCAGCAATGCCACTAACATGATCTGACTTCTAACATCCTGCATTGTGTAGGCTCTACAGTAAACGTTGTTGTAAATGACGGTTGGAAGTAAGGTGAGGCCCTGCGTGTTCTTGCCACGATCACCCATGTCTCCATAGTTATAAAATAGATTGTTGGATGAAGTAATCCACCACCTAATTCTTGAGCATGATTCTCACGATTCTGGGTTTGAATTTCATGAGGTTTCGGCATGGTTCACAAAAAAGAAAAAGCAGGGCCTTGTTCACAAAAAAGAAAAATCCCAGCTATGTATCCTTTGTGTGAAAAGTCCATACAAAACTGAAAATTGTATTAGCATGTTACCAATCGGACACATTAAGCCGTGATCCAGATCCTTGCTTTAACGGAGAAGGTTATCATAGACTTAAGCCATTAGAAACTTCATACATTCTGTAAATTTGTCTATTGGTTCAAGCTTTCAAGCATACATTGTGTAAATTTGTCTATTGGTTAGCTTTCAAGCATACATTCTGTAAATTTGTCTAATTGTTAGCTTTCAGGTGCAATTACTGTTTAGGTGGCGTTTTTTTTGTCTTTTTTAGAGTTATAGGAACAACTACAACTCTTTGATATTTTAAATTAAATTAAAATGATAAACTTAAGGGTCTTAAGGGTCTTAGCTGGAAAAATAATTCAGAAGCTCAACACGAAAGTTAGCTGGTCAGTTTAAAACAAACAAGGTATCTCGATAATCAAAGGAAACAAGGGAATGCCATTTAAGAAAACAGTTCATATTCATTTTTTTTACGGATTTGCTTGTGGTTTCTGTCAGCTCCTCCTTCAGTTCAAACAGGTTAGTAACCAAAATTCAAATGAATTTTCGCTATCTGTGTGCATATTTTATTTTATTTTTTCTTTATTTTTGGGTGAATTTGGGGCTGATTTCCCGGGTTTCAATTATCTCAATTATCTGAAGGATTGATCAATAATTTATACAACGGGATCTAATTGATGGGAGATTTCACAGGATACGAATTTTGCTTGTAGGTTGTTGGTTTTGGCAGAGAAAACCTTTTTATCTGCAAAGCCTTATGTTCATGGGTGTGGGCGTGAAGTCAAGGAAGATTATGAATTTATAATATTTGCATCAGAAGGCCTCTGGGAGCATTACTCTGACAACGAAGCTACACAGATCGTGCATGGTTATCATTGCAAGGTATGTGCAACAAAGTTATAGTTTAATGGATGGAGTAACTTAATCGTTGAAGAAATTAAATTCTTTCAGCTGAAAATGTTATCCCTAGACCTTTGTTTAGAATTATAATTCAGTTTGATTGAAGGGAATTTATTCTAAGAAAACTTTTTCAATGAGATTTTCTCAGGTGTGTTTTTCAATATTGGGGAATGAAGCCACATTATTCATGGTTCTTTTTTCTTTGATAGTTGCTATAGTAGGAGTTGCTTCCTACCTTTCGGGACCGCATCACCTACGGGTTTGGACTTCCAAGAGCTTGGCTTCCAACACTGCATCATCCATGACAACTTGGGCTCTCACACTACTCACCTTTGGGTACTTATAAACTATAATAACTATATATTTATATAACTTTGATCAAAATTATGATTTCTAATTCATCTATGAATTGAGTAAAACCTAGTTATTTTCACTCACAAAAAAAACTGGAGGTTGGCCTGAAGGAGATTCATATTAGTGGCAGAAACAGAAAGTTGGTATGTAATATACACTAAAGTTCATTATTCCTTTCATAGTGTTATGCTATGGTATGTAATCACTGGGTAGAATGAGCCTATGGTATGTAATTATTGGCTATAATGAGTGTTAAAAACGAATTATCCAAAATTATGAGCTTCTTATATATAGCATATCTTAATTCTTTATACCAGTGTTGAAAAACTCTTCAAATAATTGCCGACTTTTTAAAACATCGCGAGTTTTTCCCTAAGCCGAAAAATCGGCTAGAAAAAATTGCGACTTTTTAACTTTTCAAAAAGTCGCGGTTTTTTCCAAAAAATTGCAACTTTACTTTTTCCAAAAAGTCCTGACTTTTCTCGACTTTTTCCTAAAAATCTCCATTTTTGCTAAAATGGCTAAAATGGCTAATTTTCAAAAAAATTGTCATTTTAGCCATTTTGTTGCATACTAGCACCTTTCCTCTACCCTATAAATATTTCAAAACTTTGTTCTATTTGAAGATCAAACCATGCAAGGATAATCTATACAAAATATGTATCCGTTTACCAAAGATCACAATGGTAATTCAATTACTTTTTTCACTATTAGGAAATTTTTTGAGCAAACATATTTTGAGTGATCATCATAGCACATTGTAGGAAAAAGAGAGCAATGTTTCAAGTGGTAGATGATTTAGGGGTAAATGTGAGGCTCATCGGAAAAAATTCGATTTGGGAGGAGTGAAAAATACATCTATGATTTATCACCAATACAAAACAAGAAATACGTTTAATGGGTGACAACCAAATCAATAAAATATATCTTTCAAAAATTAGGTTTAAGTCATAAGATGGAAGGACAAATAAAAAGCATTTATGAAAACCTTCTATAAACCTAATCATTGGAGTAGGGAAAAATATAAAATATGAATGGAAAACTCGGGAAGAGAGCGTTGATATTAGATAGCTAGATGCTAGTTTTCCTCGAATACATTTATATATGTGATGTCATGTTGTATTGGTTATCCACTTTTGAGTCCTTGATGGGACAACTATGATGTTTCATGATAAAGTATCGACTTTGATGTATTAATTTACATTTGGCATGACTACATGATGATGATATATATATCAATGCTTTCTCCATATTTATGTTCTACAGTTCATCTGATGTTATTGTTGCTTTAAATGTTTAAAATTCTGAAAAAAATGAATGTATTTTGTATTTTTTAATCTTTGCCGATTTTTCCCGATTTTTCAATCGATGTTGCCGAGAAATTGTATTCGGAACCCTTGCCGACTTTTTGCCGATGCCGACATTTTTAACATTGCTTTATACTAACGAGATAATTCCAAAATATGTGTAAATTAAGTCTAAAATAGTAATACTTACACTAGACAGCTAGTACTAGTACTAGATAGCTAACAGTTCTTAGTGCATGTGGACTATAGCTACTCTACGGACTAAAGCTAATAGTCAAATGTGCAAATAGTACAGCTACTCTATAAACTAAAGCAAGTAGTATCAAGTGCTTGTACTTACTAACTGTTTGTTCACTTGTAGTTGTTTGTTTGCTGAAGACATTGTAAATAGTTAAGGAAGGGAAAATTTGTTACTTGTAAAAACTCCATTGTGGAGCCCTCAATATACATGTTAGAAATATCAATAAGTCACTGTTCTAACTTACCCATTGATAAGAGCGTGCATGGTGCTTAAGGTTTGGCTTATAACGCAGAGGAAGAATGACATTTCTATATGGAAAATTGATCAGGTCTGGTGTTAGATTAGCCTTGGAAAACTACCATCCTCCCTATCTAGTTTTATGTTGTATAATTATTTGTTTGTAAAATAATGATATATCATACCGCTATGATGTTTTGTAAGGTAAACATTTAGTAACTTTGTATTTTGTATCTATATGCAGATAACGTTGGAATCATTTCTTATTATTTTGTGTGGAACAAAGCTCTTCTAGATCTTATTCATTCAGGGTGGATTCTTTGGAGGAAATTCAAATTAATGTTCATACCAGGACACCTACATAGCCACAACTACAACTACAGCTGAGCCTCAGAAAGGAAGCACAACTGTGACCTCTTCAGTTTAATAGTAGATCGTTTGTAACCTATCAGGGCTTGATGAATGAATTTGTGGTTCTTAGCTGGAAAATTGATGCATAGGAGGGATGGTAACTTTATTTCATTTTGGAATGTGATACATGACAAATCAGTTCTGAATTTCAGAAATGGAATGTGATACACGACAAATTGGTTCTGAATTTCAGAAAAGCTCCGCAGTTACTTTGTCAATTTAGGTTTAACGAGTTGGATGTTTATACATTCCTTAGCATACATGGATCAGCATACACGGATCAGGAATCAGTTCGAACATAAGTTTGTGTAATATGTAAATCTATAATTATTAGAGAAATATGTCTATCTTCGACAACAACCTCTCTTCATGCGTTGAATTTTTTTATTAATTATTATTTTCTTACTCGGCTCTCCACGAATAAACAACCAAACCAGAAAAAGAAAGAGATGCTACGTGTAACTTTAAGTGGTTAATAACTACATCAAGTATCCAAAAACTTATCATTATTATTGAACATGAGGAGAAAATAACTCTCTATTTGTCTACCCATGGCATAGGTTCTATTTGTTAGTCTTCACTTGAGCGTCTACCTTATACCTGTAATCTTAAGAAACAAAGACGGTTGGTCGAGCTTTCAACAACGAGATACTTCGTTCACTTATATTAAATTTTCATGAATCATTAGTCAACAACTTAAAATGCATTCCTATGCCATTAAACTAGAAATCCAAATCCACATCAATCTAATTATAGCATCTATAATATCCAAATAATAGAAGCATTTCAGTCTTTAAAATATGTTCTCATAAGTGCGGCGGTTTCATTTTTCTAGTCAATCTTCTTCTTGAATGGTTATGCTTTTCTAGTGCGGCGGTTTCATTTTTCTAGTCAATCTTCTTCTTGAATGGTTATGCTTTTCTAGTTAATCTTCTTCTTGAATGGTTATGCATTTCTAATAATATTGATATGACGGAAGCAATGTTTAATACTTCTTGAGAGTCAAATGTTTTTAAATTATTGCTTTTAAATTGTTATTAAAAAAATACCTTATAAATTTTCAATTTTTAGAGTGTTTTATATTTTATACTATAATTAAAGTAATTACATAAAATTAAAGTTTAACCTAATTTTTTAAAATATTAAATTTCATTTATGACTATTATAAGTATTGAGATTTATAGGTATGTAACTAATTTTTACGTTCATGTGTTTGAAATAAACATTTCTCTTATAATTAAGATACTACTTCAATAATTTTCAAATTATCAATTAGAAAAAATAACATATAAAAATATAAGTAATTGCAATTTAGATTAATATTTATAGGTATTAATTACTATACATGTTAATTTAAGTTAAAAAGTGTTTCATCTTATAAAGTTAATTTAATTGGTTGTTGTGACTAATGTTGGTTCTTTGGTTGGTTTGGTGATAACAAGTATTAGGTTCAAATCTCCTAAATAACTTATAATATTATACATTAACAACTTATTTAGGGATTTTATCCACAAATGTAAGGAAACGTCCATTTGATTTCTCTACAAAAATTTTCTCTAAGGAAATGTTTTAAAAGTGCTTAGATTATCTTTGGAGTGTTGTGAGCAATAGCAACAATCTCAACTTGGGCGTTTGCAACAATCTTAGCCTCTTACTCGAGCCCCTAGATCCCCATTCTTTAAACAGAGCCAAAGAAAATTGTATTATGCAAAGACATAAAAGATGATTGTATCTGAACTCAATTCATAAGTTACCAAACAACCAGCCACTAAATTTACAAACTTCTGCTGGAAATTAAGGTATTCCAATGACTGAAATGAGATGAAAATGGTTAACGCTCAAAACATGCATTCCTATGTGAGTCGTGAGTTTCGTAATGAGGTAGTGAGCATTATATAGCAGCTATTGAATGTAGAAATATTGCAACCTTCAAACATCAATTAGATTTTTCTAGAGGGCTATTAGGCATACTGTCAATGTCCAGAAGTATTCCAATGGATTAAATGGGATGAAAATAAATGCATTAATATTAATAAAAATGTATGCATTAATACCTAAGCCATTTGCCTTACCTATGGAAAAATCACCCATGCTAAATCAATCTTCCCTACCTCTGGCAAAATCACCCATACTAAATCTATTTCCTTCCCAAAATCACCCATATCAACAAGGACAGGAAGGCAAGGAATAAGCAGTTACATTGTTTTTTATCTTGTTTTTAATAATAGTTTAATAAATTTAAAAACTAATAATATGATTTATCCTTTAATAAATTTAAAAATTAATAATATGGTTTATAATTTAAAAAAGTCTAACAACTTTCATAGGATGAGGTAATGTATCTATATAATAATACACATTTAAAAAACATATAATGTTTTATCTATATATTGACATGTATTCACCTCACCTTTAGTGAAAAAGGTTTTTTTGCATGCATTTTCATTTACTATTTAAACTTTCATATACACATACATTCAAATGCATTTTTTTATAAATACAAACAAAGTAAATTACTCTATTAACTTGAAAACGATATTAGTTTCAACTAACAAAATTTAAAATAATAAACAAATTTAAAATTCATTCCTATTCAATGATGCTACAACTTTGTATGTCTACATTACCTGGACCAGCTCTCATTTTTGTTTTTGAACAAGAGCTCACGGGCCTACCATAAAATGAGGTGAAGGCATGCACACAAGAGACCCAAATGTTGTTTTAGGTATCTTGAATGAGATATTTTCTAGGGCTAGTACACTTTTCCGTCTAAGGGACTTGCAAATTTTATGGTTAGGTCTTAACCCATTTGAGGTACCGATGACTAGATGCACCAGGCCCATCTTATTGAGCATGTAAGCAACAAGGGAAACAATAATGTAGTTACTTTTAATTGAAAATTTGATGAATTAGTTTTGGTAAATGAATCTAACATAATTTGTTTTTTTATTTGTCAATGTTGAAATTTTGTGAGTGTGTTTTGTTTTATATTTTTTTTGGAAGGAAAAGATTGTTTCTTATTTTAATATGAATTGATTATTTGTAAATTAACAAAATAATGAATAAACATGAACAAAGATGTGCTTGTGGATGTTAAACTTTTGTCTATTGCTTGAAAGCAAAACAATCCATGAAATCCATGGGAGGAAAAAGATATATGAAATATTTAAATCACTCTTGAGTGGGGACCATGAAAATAGAAACCAAAGATAACGTTACATAATTTTACTTATATATTTGCTTGACATAGATAATTTGAAGTTCGTTTACATGACTAAAGGTAATAAACAACATAAATTTATAACAGTCCTAATCAAATATCTATAACAAAATGATGGAAATATTGGTCTACCCACACATGTTGTTTCATGTTTCCATGATTTGGACAAGGTATGCTAATATCCAAAGGACTCAAAGGAAAGTATATATGCACATGGTAAAAACTTCATGAAGTAAGGAGTCGATACACACCATTATAGATCCATAACTCCTTGCTTTTTCTATGGCATGCAATGATGACTAACTCTACTATATAATGGTGTTTTTATACCTTTGATTATGACATGAAGATATCATTAACATATATTAAAATGAAACTTCCATTTAAACATGATTACAATTTGTATATAAGTAAAACAATCCATCAAATTTTACGCCATATGAAAACACATTTTTATTTTTATTTTTTTGCCAAATTTTTATATGTTATGTAAATATATTTCATTACAATAGTTAGAAGACTGAAAATTAGTGTGTACATAAGGGGAATTGTGATATTTTTTACTATGACTACTAGTCGTATTGCACACAAGAATTTTGTTGAAATATTGTAACTTCGAAGAATATTCTATATGTATCTTTTGTGGTCCTCGATGGTCCTACCGGGAGAACCACTTGTATTACTTTGTATCCTGATGCTTCTAATCGGAAGAACTAATAAGAGTCATGAGGTAGTCCCCTCTAATCATAAAGGTGGGTCATTAGAACCCCAGTGTGGTTACTTGAGCCTACATGTGTAACTCGAGTTTACATGATTTAACTCGAGTCTACATGTCGAATGAGTTAATTCAAGTGAATGGATGAATATAAATAGAGGAGTGGTGCTCCTCATTTGACACACACACACTCACTTGTGTAGCGCACTTGTGGAGGAGAGAAGTAGCTGGAGAAGGAGGAGGATCAGGTTTTTGATCTCCTTGTTGGTTTTATCTTTTATCTTTTGGGGCATCTATATTGAGAAAGCTTTTGCTGGGTTTTTCCCTTTAGGGTTTTCCCAGGATAAATCTTTGTGTTTTCTTTTTGTTTGGTTTTGCTTGTCTATCTTTCAGTGATCCTATTTATATGCTTTTATGAAATCGAAATGAAATACTAATGATCTAGCTTAGCATATGAAAATTTAACATGGTATCAGAGCCACCCTGAAAAAAGACATTGTGCAGCTAAAGAAGCTAGGGCTTCTTATTTTTTGGGTCTCTATCCATAATCGATCAGCAAAAAAAGGCTAGACTGACTCTCCATTGAAGGGTGCATATTTTTGTCGAAGCGAAATTCGATTTCGAGCATTTTCAGTTTTAGTGCAGAAAATTAGGGCTTTCTACAGAAGAAGAATTTTTGAGTGAGTCCAGCATAGGATTTTTCTCCTCATCAAAATCGAATTTTAGAGACCTGGATCAAGAAATTTGGTTGGGTGAAACTTCGGGAAAGTCAAACCCTAGTTTGACCTCGATCTAGAAAAACCCTAAATACTAAAAATGCTACGTTTTGGTACATTCACTATATCTAGAGATTAGCAAAGTCTCAGGAGTTGAAAATGGAAGAGGCCAAAGATAAAATCCTGATTTACACTGTGTCCAAACTGCA
Organism: Pseudotsuga menziesii; assembly: GCA_001517045.1. Lineage (NCBI taxonomy): Eukaryota > Viridiplantae > Streptophyta > Pinopsida > Pinales > Pinaceae > Pseudotsuga > Pseudotsuga menziesii. Next base: position 282,348 of record LPNX010951998.1, read on the forward strand.
GCCTTAGATTCGCTATATTCTAGGAGATATGATCCCTCCAAGTTAGGATTCCAGCCTCTTCCAGAATTCATCCCTAAACAAGACACCTGGGGAAAATTGTTGTAGCATGGGCTACAAAGGTCCAAATGGAATTGCTAAAGATGTTCCAGAAAGAGCATGAACTGTACTTTCTATGATTCGAATTTCAGAACTAGAAGATGAAATAGTGACACATGGTAGTCCGTACAACTTCGATGTTCTAAAGAGTCCTGTAACAGGTCACCTTGGGAAAAGGATCATAAATCCAAATTGGTGAAACAAATTTTGATGAAACCTGTGGTTTGGGATGAGAGACATGTGAGGTTACCTTAGTGTGAAATTCCAGACACAGAGGAGCAGTAATTTCGGAGATATCTCAAAAACAGTGACAAGCATTTCTGCAGAAGAAATTGGAAAACTAGGGCTTCCTGTTCTAGGAGATTACCTCCACTGTTCTCAGAAAATGAGTACATTGGACAACTCCATTTGAAGAGATCTATATTTCTATCCAATCAGATCTGAAATATTCCAAGTTTTGAAAATTATGGTTTCTCTGGCAAACCTTAGATTAGCCAGCTCCGGAAGCAGGACGTACACCTCAAATCGGTAAGATCTAATCTTTTGCTATTTGCATTTGAGGTTCTCATTTAAAAGTGATATATCACATCAGATTGATGATAAGCTTGGTGAAGTTGACAACTTCCAAGCATGGAATTATTTGATCTCTCTGAAGAAAATGAATTGGACACCCTCATGAGTAAAGAGGTTTGAGTTCCAGAAGGAGATAAGGCTCAAACACTTACACAAGAAGAACTTGATCAAGGCCAAGAAGATCATTGTTGATCCAATCACGGATCAAATTGTACCACAAGTGTATTCCCTAAAGACACCGAAGATGTTTGATTCCTTGATCAAGCTATTTGAAGATAAGAACATAAATCAAAAGATGTCTTTGAGAAAACAGTTGAAGAATGTGAAGATCCAGAATGCAGAACATCTTGAAGCAGTAGAAGAAGAAGCGGAGAATGAAGAAGTGGTGATAGCCACCTTGAATGGTCTACCAAGATCATAGAATTCATTCATTCAAGTAATGTGTGACAAAAGGAAGTAATTACTTTCAAGAGACTCTGAGAAGAAGAAGAAGCTCATCTCATAATAAGAGAAGAAGAAAGATGGGAGAAATTGAAGATCAAGCTATCACCATTCAAAGAAGATCCCTCAATCGATGAGGAATATGAAGAACTCAATTCTTAAAGAACATCTTATCCATCTTATCATTTGGATAAGAAATGATGATTTCATGGATGAAGAAGATGATGAAGCAGAATGATCTAGAAGGAATCTACCCACAAAACAAACAAAAGATAAGTATTCAATTGTCATTTAATGATATTGTTTTGTTATGCATTTGATTATATTCAGTTGATGTGTTATGCATGATAGATTGTTTACATTAATGACTATATACTACTAATATGCATGTGATGGGTAAGTAGCTCATGGTGCTATACAACTCTCAATTGCTACTTATCTAGCCTCCTTGCTGACATATTGGATTAGTGCACAATATAAATAATGTCATGATAGAGATGGAAGGCATCTAGAAATTTTCTGTGAGATATGGATGAATGTTATATTGGCTAAACAGTTGCATTATGCATAATAATTCATCGTTATGCATATGTTTTATGATATAGTTCTAACCATGCAGCTGGTGCATTTGAATTGTAGGAAAGGTCCTGTACAACCTCCTATAAGAAGGATGAGACTTGTTCCAAAGAACAAGTAATGACAATTCAAGATTCACTGTAGTAAAATATGAAGCTCCCAGGGTCAGAGACACCATCACGGAAGAAAGAGATTTAGAGAGTGGTAGATCCACCTCGAAGGATGAAGACCACCATGGGTACGAGAGATAACTGAAGATGAAGAAAAGAATGCTATGAAAGAAGCTATGATCAAAGAATAATAGTTGATCATGGGGAATGATGTATACAATATGATTTCGAGACATAAAGGGAAGTACGTAGTATCCTCCATATGGATCTACAAGAACAAGTGTACAAAGCAAGGTTCGTGATTTGCCTCAGAAAGAATAGACTATGACATGACATACTCTATTGACCAGTATATATCAAGCATAGAACCACCTGTACAGAATTAAGAGGGAAGATGATACTCCACTTCAGGGGGAGTGACTACTGAAGATATCTAAGTTCGACATGGTATAACATGATGGATAGCTTCGTGATGGATTAAGACTTTACCAAGAGTAAAGTGGGTTCCAACTTTCAAGGTTGAATGCAGAAGACTAGGATATGTTGATGACGTGACAAGACAAAATCATGGAATATGTTATGATGAAAGAATACTAGAATGATGTTTGGGATATAGTACTCAAACCAGAAAGCAAGAATGTGGTATCTTCCAAATGGATTTGTAAGATAAAATATGTTGCTGATAGAAGTAAGGAAAGACTTGTGGCTAGAGGTTTCTATAAGAAAGAGGAAATTAATTCTATGAAGCAAGGTACACTTCCTTCAGAACTATGATGGTAGTTGCTTCCATGATGAAGTAAAGACAAGCCTTCCTTAATGGTATGATTGGAGAAGAGTTTTACATTGAATAGTCACAAGGATTTGAAGTTGAAGACATATGGACTCATATATGTAAGTTGAAAAAGGCCCTCTATGGCATGAAGCAAGCTCCCAGAGCTTGGTATGGAAGGACAGATAGTTTCCTGTCAATTATGGGCTTTACCAAGAGTAAAGATGATCATAACCTTTATCTCAAGGTTGTCATCATGTTATTATATGTGGATGACTTATTCTTGATAGGGAATGAGAAACAGATCAAGGAAAGCAAGAAGAAACTAGCAGAAGAATTTGAGATGAAAGACCTTGGGTTAATGCACTATTTCCTAGATCTGAAAGTATGGCAAAGTTTAGAAGGAATCTTTCTCGACCAGGGAAATTATGTGGTAGATATATTGAAGAGATTCAATATGTTGGAATGAAAAGCCATGGCCACACCCATGGAATCCAACCTAAAGCAATTAGCTGATGACTCATTAGAGTTAGTGGATGTGACTCATTACAGACAGATCATTGGGTCATTGATGTACTTAACAAATTCCAGACCACACATTTGTTTTTCTGTGAACACCTTAAGTCAATATCTTGTTCAACCAAGACGAGTTCACCTAGTAGCTGCAAAACATGTGATGAGATATCTGGAAGGGACTATAGACCTTTGTCTATACTATGATGGTAGCCATGACTACAGATTGTATGGCTATACAGATGCAGATTGGGCTAGAAGTATCTCAGACAGGAAAAGCACATCAGGTAGATGATTTTGTTTGGGGTCTGCTATGAGTTCATGATTTAGCAGGAAACAGTCCAGTGTTTCTCTTAGAACGAAAAAAGAAAAATACATAGCAGATTGCTCTGATAAGTTGTGAAGCCATATGGCTTCGAAAGCTAATATTAGGTCTCCTTGACCTGAAGATGGATACTACATTGATTCTATGTGATAACAAGAGTTGTGATAATAGAGAACCCTATGTTCCATCATTTTTGTATATGAGATAAAGATGCAAATGATGATGTTTCAGTATTTACATATTGTAGATGCAGATGATGGTGACTTCGTATTTCTATACTGAATATAGAGGTGATGATGCTTTCAGTATTTCTATACTGAAGATGTAGATGATGATGCTTTCAGTATTCACATACTAGAGATACAGATGGTGATAGTTCAGTATTCACATACTAAAGATGTAGATGAAGATGGTTTAGATGATGATGCGCTGACAAAGCCTCTGTCTCGGGTCAAGTTCGAACACTTTCGAGACAAGCTTGGTGTGGTTTGGAAAGACCTTCCTTGAAAGGGGGAGTAGTGATGTTGCAGTGGGATTGTATCATCCCGGGGCACTTGCCCAAAAGTGACCTAGAGACCTCGGTCTTCGAGAATGAAGAGGGATTGTATCATCCTGGGACATATGTCCAGAAGTGATCCGGTGATTTCAGTCATCGAGAATGTGGTAGGATTGTATCATCCTTGGACTTCGGTTCAGAACAGATACAATGAACTTCTGTCATCGAGAAGGTGGTAGGATTGTATCATCCTTGGACTTCGGTTCAGAATGGATCTAGTGAACTTCGGTCATCGAGAAGGTGGTAGGATTGTATCATCCTTGGGCTTTGGTTCAGAACGGATCTGGTGAACTTCGGTCATCGAGAAGGTGGTAGGATTGTATCATCCTTGGACTTTAGTTCAGAACGGATCCGATGAACTTCGGTCATCGAGAAGGTGGTAGGATTGTATCGTCCTTGAACTTCAGTTTAGAACGGATCCGGTGACTTCGATACTCCAGAACATGTGTTGATCTCGTAATTCCTAGAGGAAGGATTGTTTGAGTTCCACATCTATTTTGATCTTGTAATTCCAAAAGGAAGGATCGTTAGTAACTCTATAAAGACCTAAATCCCGTAATTCTGAAAGGAAGGATCATTGAATTGATCCCATAATTCCAATAGGAAGGATTGTCTGAGTTCCACAAATGTGTTGATCCCGTAATTCCAATAGGAAGGATTGTCTGAGTTCCACATCTGTGTTGATCCCATAATTCTGAAAGGAAGGATCGTTAGTAACTCCGTAAAGACCTAAATCCCATAATTCCAAAAGGAAGGATCATTGAATTGATCCCGTAATTCCAATATGAAGGATTGTCTGAGTTCCACAGATGTGTTGATCCCGTAATTCCAATAGGAAGGAGTGTCTAAGTTCCACAAATGTGTTGATCCCATAATTCCGAAAGGAAGGATCGTTAGTAACTCCATAAAAACCTAAATCCCGTAATTTCGAAAGGAAGGATCATGTTGATGTTTTGATGATATTGATGTTTTTATGATGATGATGATGTACTGATCGAAAGATCAGAGTGTGATGATGATGATGATTTGATGTTTTGATGATGTTGATGTTTTGATCATAATGATGTTTTGATGATGATGTTATTTTCATGATGATATCTGATAGAAAGATCAGAGTGTTATGATTATGATGATGTTGCTGATCGAAAGGTCAAAATACTGAAGATGTTGCTGATCAAAAGGTCAAAATACTGAAGATGTTGTTGATTGAAAGATGTTGCTAATCAAAAGGTCAAAATATTGAAGATGTTGCTGATCGAAAGATGTTGCTAATCGAAAGGTCAAATTGCTGAAGATGTTGCTAAAGATGTTGTTGATCGAAAGGTCAAGGTACTAAAGAGGTTGCTGAAGTTGTTGCTGATCAAAAGATCAATATACTAAAGTTGTTGCTGAAGATGTTGCTGATTGAAAGGTCAAAGTGCTGAAGATGTTGCAAATCGAAAGGAGAAAGTATTGAAGATGTTGATGATCGAAAGGTCAAAATGCTGATGATGATACTACTGGTGTTGCTGATTGTAAGATCAGAATATAAATATGGTGATGATGTTGTTCGAAAAACATCAAGATGCTGAAGAAGTAGTTGCAGATCAAAACAGTCATAGTGTTGTTGTTACCAAAGACTGAAGATTGAAAATGAAGAATACATGATGTTGAAAAGCTTCCAATGATTTATAGATGTGTTATCCTGATGATGTTGATGATGTCCTCTATCCCTCTCCTACTATTGTTGTTGTTGATGTTGTTGTAGAATACCCTTCTCGTTAAGGGGGAGTGTTGAAATATTGTAACTTCGAAGAATTTTCTATATGTATCTTTTGTGGTCCCCGATGGTCCTACCGGGAGAACCACTTGTATTACTTTGTATCCCGATGATTCTAATTCGAAGAACTAATAAGAGTCATGAGGTAGTCCCCTCTAATTATAAAGGTGGTTCATTAGCACCCCAGTGTGGTAACTTGAGTCTACATGTGTAACTCGATCCTACATGATTTAACTCGATCCTACATGTCAAATGAGTTAATTCAAGTGAACGGATGAATATAAATAGAGGTGTGGTGCTCCTCATTTGACACACACACACTCACTTGTGTAGCACACTTGTGGAGGAGATAAGTAGCTGGAGGAGGAGGAGGATCAGGTTTTTGATCTCCTTGTTGGTTTTATATTTTATCTTTTGGGGCATCTATATTAAGGAAGCTTTTGCTGGGTTTTTCCCTTTAGGGTTTTCCCAGGATAAATCTTTGTGTTCTATTTTTGTATGGTTGTGCTTGTCTATCCTTCAGTGATCCTGTTTATATGATTTTATGAAATCGAAATGAAATACTAATGATCTAGCTTAGCATATGAAAATTTAACAATTTTGGGATATTGCTTGCCCATGTAAACAATTCCTTGACATTGTTTTATTGTTGTAAATTAAAAATAGCATAATGCAATCTTAAGCCAAAATGAAATTATTTATAATATATATATTCTAACATATTGTACTACAATTTAACATAAATTGAAATAAAAAATGTAATTCAAACAATCCTAGATCTGAAAATCTACACAATGCTGTTAAATGTAATTTAATAAAAAAAAATTGTAAACTAATAACATTAATTAACATGGATGATAGTACATAATCCCGATCATCACACTCCAACATCGATATTTCACTTTGAATTTTAAATAACATTTTGCATTTTAGCTTTGTTGAAGGGTATTGTTCTTTAAAGGATTCAACAACAACACTTCTTTGATTTGGTTGTTTGTGGTTGTTAGCGATATTGTAATTGGTTTTCAAGGAGCATGGCTATTGAAATTGATAGAATGCAATTACTAAGAGCTAAATTTATTACCGGTGAGCGTGATGATATATTCAGCCTGAGCATTACAACAATGGTATATGAGAATTTTAGCAAAACAAATATGTAATGATTTTCTTGCAAACAAAACTTGGAGCTTTTAAATTGTACACATTTTTCACCTACATCCTACACGTTTAGTGTCCCATCATAGACTCCAACGAGCTTTGAATTGGATGTTTTTCCTGGGGAAGTTGTGTAAGTAGATCTGTTCAGAAGAACAACAAAGAAAACATGAGGTTCACATGATCTTCAGCAGGTTGAATCAAAACAACAAACATAAATGTGAGTTTTGAATATACTTTCCAATACAAAAATTTCCAAAGAGTGCAATATTATGTTCTTTTGTAGGATACTAATACTCCCCTATTCTATGGGGAAATATTTGCTTCATGATTCTTGATGCAACCTCAAATTTGGTGTCTTGAGAATCCATTGAAGCCATATAATATGTCTCCCATAACCTTCTCTACAAGTATGAGGTTTTATTTAATGAATGGTTCCATCTATCACAAAAGCAAATCTACAACACTAATATAAAATAAACAATCTTTCAACCATTAAACTTATAAAATGACTGAAAAGTTGAAGCCAAATTGGACGTATTAAAGGAATATTTATGGTAAAGTTATTTAAGTACATTTTTCATTGATGTTTAGAGTGCAATATTTAATTTCCAAATATTCTTTCTTGATCTTGTGGATTTTTTATGTTAAAGTTTAACAAAGAACAACTAATGTTAAAGTTTAACAAATAACAAACATAGGGGCATGAAGCATAAAATATGAGATATAACACAATGGGATATTGATTTCCTCAACAATAGAATATCTTCTCATTATTAATCAAATGTACATATAGGACTACATAACAATAAAATCATCGGTAATACTGTGGGTCCTAGAATACCATGGACCACAGATTCTAGTTAAGGTGACCAAATCAACTACTCAACTAACTAACTAATTAATGCATGATTAACCATAGATAAATGTTGAGATTACTATTCTTAAAACACTCCCTAAATATTGTAATGTCCCTTTTTAATAAATTTTATTAAAATGACCAATTTTTCACTTTTTTCCCTATTTTGACCTTTGACTAGTTTTGGTGTCTAGGTCTCCAAATTGACCCAAATGATCCCAAACAATTTGAGAAGGTATATTCAAATGATATTAATACTTTAGTATTATGTTAAAATATTATTTATGACCCTCCAAAGACTTCTGCAAAGTTGTTTAATATTCTGGCCAATGTAGGAGTTTTCACTAGCAAATTGAGGTTCCAATTCCGCGAGGGTAAATGCTGAAAATAGATTTCCAAATGCTCCCAAACACAATCGAATTTCTGAACAGAGGGAAAGGATGTTTAGGGGACATTATTAATGTCTCATATGCATAATTATTCCATTGATAATATCTGTTATAACCCTCTCCCAAACAACTACAAAATCACTAGTTCGACCCTTGGGGAAATGACACCAAATCTTCTCCAAATGCAAATAAACTGAGTAAGATGACTTAAAATTCTTAAGTGATGGAGATGAAACTTGTAATACTCATAAATTTAATTCCATTCATCATAAATTTATCATAGACACATTCTTTCATTTGAAATCATCAACATTACAATGGCATGCATCAATACAATGGGGAAATGGTCATTGTTTGCTCATTAATAATCGCTTTTACATAAAACCATTTGGTATTTAAACCTGATACTTAATGAATATTAAGAACAAATTATATTAATCTTATTACAATTATAAATGGACCATGATAATATCTCCCAAAGAGTACAATATCTCTCCCAAAGCGCAATCCCTCCATGAGCAAAAATATGCAATAAATACAGTAAATGGTTGAGAGAATGTGATGCATTACAAAAAACTAGGAGCTTCCATGTAGATTAAATCTGCAAATACAAACACCAACTTGGATGGGAATCTTTCACCCTCGAAATTGGCTAAGGAAAGAAACTAGTCATCCACTAGCTCTCACTGAGATTCACAAATGCAAATTTCTAAAATGATAAAAATACCTTATCTTGGTTGATCCATGTAGTTCATAAAAATAATTAGAATTCTAAGGTTAGCAATCTATCTACAAACTCAACCCAATTCGAATTAGGGTGTGTGCTCAAGATTTTCCATGTGTCTTGTGAAATGGTTAAATCACCACGCACATTAAATGCCGGTCGACTACAGATGGGACAAGTGGTATCCAATCTCAACAATGTCCAAATCTTGGAAATGCAATTTTGGTGGTATAAGTGACCGCAATAGAGTTGACCCACCTGGGATTGGAATTTCAAATGAGGGACACCCATCAAAATTGCCGGTAACAATCAAAATCTGAAATGTTTTCTGTAATCTAAGCTAGATTTTGACAGTCTTGGTAAAATCTTAGTTGTATTTGACGAGTAAATTGACCCATGACGGGAATTTACCCGTCAAATTCCATCCCTGTCACCCACCAACTCTCCCATTTCGAAATGTTGGGCACACACAGGATAGAATGTAGTTCTATATAAATGACTGAATATATGTTCTGCCGAAATAACAACATCGGGTACGTGGGGTATGTCCCGGAGTACTCTTTGTCTCCAATTTAAAAAGCCTCTTCGGAATTGACGTGGAAAGCATTTCCATGTTTCACCAAGTTCTATTATTCTCCGATCTACCTCGACAACGATTTCCACGAGGATTAGATGACCAATGTCGCTCAATTCTATAGTAAATTCGACAATCCATGGATTTTGGGCTGTTGCTTTCCCAGGTTCTTCATGTTCCCCAAACTCTAGTATAATCTCGTGGAGTGTAGCTAATAATCGTTGTATGTGTGCTTCCATTTATATTTTAAAAGAATCACTACTTCCTCTACCGATAATCCGAAACCACCCACTTAATCTCGAGTGACCCGTACAATCAAATCTGTTACACAAAATTGGAATGCCTTTGCCTTGATCTTTATATGATCAGCAGACGAGATTGCACTTTGCTTGATTTAATTTAAATAATAATGAAAAATGTATGCCCAATCCATATAATTGAATCGGTAATTCAATGGCTGTGTCGGCTTATTAGGAAGTGGCCATGGCTATCATTTTTTAAGTTGGAATCTATTTTATTAAAAAAATATATTATGGTAAGAAAAGAGTTACAGTGCAGAGAAGCATTCTTCCTCATAGAGATTAGCAGGTGATTCACTGTAGAGTATGTGACCCTCCTTTTAGGAGGGAAAACAAATCCAAACAACAAGACCCTCCTTCTAGTGGAGAAAACGGGCCCAAAAATAAAAGAGGGACTTGTATAAAAATGACATGAAGGTTCGTGGAATAGACCATATAGACAAAAAAATTCAACACAAGAATAGCCAACATTCATCATGAGAGGACACAAAACCATAGTCAAAACTTGGTTATGGCTTGTAGTAAGGTTCTTCAACAATTGGGCAACCGAAACTTGTGGAGACTTGCTAAGTTGGCTCGTCTGTCACATCGAGAGGATCATCACTGAAAGTGTCACATGCCTCAATTTGCAAAAAAACATTTTATGTTTTAAGAAACATTATGTTACATTTTATGTTAAAGTTTGTAATTAATGACCAAGCGGGGTCAGGGATAATTTAATGTAATTGCTCAATATTTTATTAATAAATAAATGAAATATGAGACAACAACTTAGGGAATCTTTTAAATGAGTGCTTTACTGGTCACTTGATGGAGAAGACTAGGTTGAGAGCAGATTGACACTTGTCAACATCCTCAAACTACTTGCAGCTGTTGCAGGTGGCAACTTCATTATTTTTGTGGTCATGTTCCCCAAGAAAGTGGAACAAGAGCAGGTGGCTCATTAAGTAAAAACTGACCCAAAAGACTTAGGCATGCTAAAAAAACTTCCCATTGAAGACAAGTGAGGCTAGTCATTCTAGATTTGTGAACATTCTTAGTGAATGAAATGCACAAGAGAATTCGATGGAGGAGACTAGCTGAAGTATGTTTTGAGTGGAAAAGTGTTGAAGACCTAAACTAGTGCAGTTATTCTAAGCTGAGTTCATACTGCTGCAATTATTTAATATATATAATTATTCTTTTATTCATAATATATATGAACTATATATATTATTGTTTTAACATTTATTTATGCATCATATAACATGATGACATTTACTTATGTTTTTCTTTATGTTTATTTTTTTTTATAAGACTTTAGATAGGGTTGGTCAACTAAGTTAGGCAATTCTAGATCCTCTTTGCATGTTGGATTACCTAGTGTATGGTAGTAATTTCTCCATACTTCATAAAAAGTAGATTAGAAAGTTTATTTAATCAACTTAAAATTAAGATAAAATCCGTTATTTTTAGAATTGTTCTAATAACCAAGAGTTACACTTGAACAAGTAAATCAATAATATGATGTATTTATAAATCTATATCTACCACCGAGTATAAGCCTAAAATCGTATCATCGTTTACTAATAAGTTGAAGTGTAGAGTATGTGAGTTTTGTAAACATGGCAACTTCTCATAGTATCAATAATATTTCGTTGAAAATTCCAGGTAATCATGTTCTAAGAATCAATTTTAATAAAATAAATGCATAACAAGCTCTAAGGAATTATAATCAAATTTAATAAAATAAATGCACAGCAAGTTGGCATATCATCGTACATGTTAGTGACGGTATGGAAAGTTCTAAAGAATTAGAATCAAATTTAATAAAATAAATGCATAGCAAGTTGGCATATGATCGCATATCATCGTACATGGTAGTGATGGTATGGAAATTTCTAAAGAATTAGAATCAAATTTAATAAAATAAATGCACAGCAAGTTGGCATATGATCGTACATGTTAGTGACGGTATGGAAAATTAGGATGTTAAATTTATTCTTAAGATAAAACAAAATAGTTAGTTTTTTGAGAAGTGCTTTAGATAATAACTAGCGTAGATCCAAATCCTAGGCTCTATTAAGCGTCGAGATGGATCAAATCTCTCGACCTCTTTTTAGGTATCCATTGATCAAACCAAAAGACACATCTTTTTATTTAAGGTTTACATATAATATTTTTATTATTAATATTTAATATTATTTATGGCCGACGTATAATATTTTTTATTATTTTTTATTTTGTTAAGAACTATCATTGCATCATTTCCCCACACATGGTTTTAAAACCATATACAAGGCCCACCTACAACCATGGGTTGTTTATGAGGCATTGCACAAACCATGTGCAAGGCCTCCTAAACCATGTACAATGAAACCATGGGTTGTTTAGAATGTCTTGCACATGGTTTTAAAACCATGTGCAAGGCCAACATTTTTTTGCCGATAATTCAATTTTTTGTTTTTTTTCTTGGCTCACATGTTTTTTTTATGGATAATTAAATTTTTACTTTTTTATTGTTTTGTTAGGTAGGAAGATTACAACATCTCCCCCATATTAGATTGTTTTTGTGGGGGACATCTATTTTGGCTTGTTAGAAACTTTATTTTTTATTAATAAACGAAAGTGATATTATTTTTTATTTTGAATTACAAAATCTCTCCCGTAATATTCACTATCACTATTATTTTTTGCCGACATGTTACAAACATTACATCACGTTATAAAATCTCTCCCATAATATTCACTATCACTATTATTTGTTGCCGACATGTTACAAAAGTTACATCACGTTACAATATCTCTCCCATAATATTCATTATCACTATATTTTTTTGACGACATGTTAACATTACAAGATCTCCCCCATACTGGGTGGTAGAGCGCCTCTCGGTGCAATTGCGCCGAGAGGCGCTCTACAGCCCAGTATGGGGGAAATTTTGTAACGAGATGTAACGTTACTAACATTTGTAGCATGTTGGGAAAAAATAATAGTGATAGTGAATTTTATGGGAGAGATCTTGTAACGTGATGTAGCGTTTATGTCGGCAAAAAATAATAGTGATAGTGAATATTATGGGAGAGATTTTGTAACACAAAATAAAAAATAATATCACTTTAGTAAAGTTATTTTTATTAATAAAACATAAATTTTCTAATAGCCCAAAATAAATGTTGGCCACAAAAACAATCTAATATGGGGAGATGTTGTAATCTTCCTACCTAGCAAAACAATAAAAAAGTAAAACATTAATTATCCTAAAAAAATATGTGGGTTAAGAAAAAAACACAAAATTGAATTATTCGCAAAAAAATGTTGGCCTTGCACATGTGCACATGGTTTTAAAACCATGTGCAAATCATTCTAAACAACCCACAGTTTTATTGTACATGGTTTAGGAGCCTTTGCACATGGTTTTTGAACCATGTGCAAGGCCTCCTAAACAACCCATGGTTTTATTGTACATGGTTTAGGAAGGCCTTGCAAATGGTTTTAAGACCATGTGCAAGGCCTCCTAAACAACCCATGATTGTAGGAGGGCCTTGCATATGGTTTTAAAACCATGTGTGGGTAAATGATGCAATGTTTGTTCCTAACAAAATAAAAAATAATAAAAAATATTATATGTCCGCCATAAATAATATTAAATATTAATAATAATAAAATTATAGGTGGACCTTAAATAAAAAGATGTGTCTTTTGGTTTAAATCAAATCAATGGATACCTAAGAAGAGGTTTGCACCTCAAGAGATTTGATCCATCTTGGGGCTTGATAGAGCCTAGGATTTGGATCTACCTTGGATTTGGATCTACGCTGGGTTACATCACGTTACAAAATCTCCCCCATACTGGGTTGTATAGCGCCTCTCGGTGCAATAAAATTGAATATATATTTCTATGTTGTATTGAAAACATATACACAACATTGTTATATTGACAATATCTTTTTCATTTTGGGTTGTATAGTTTTTGGAAGCAATAATCAATATCAACTTTGAATGTAAAGACTAACATATAATAACATTTTATATATTTATCTATCTATCTATCTATCTATATATATATATATATATATATATATATATATATATATTGGCTAAGTGGAAGAACTCCCCTGACTAGTAGGTTTTTCATTGGATAAGTTACCAAGAACTAGTGGCATCTAAGCCATCAAAATCACCCTGGATGGCACCAACCTTTAAAATGGTTGGATTTTGTATCCGTGGAATTTGAACCTATGTGTCTTAACCATACCTCACCACCAAGTTTTCTACATATCAACGATATATTTATTTAAATATTTAAAAAGTAAAGAAAATTCATTTAAAAATTAATTGCTAATAAATTCATTCAAGAAGAATGTATTTCACTTTGGTTTTGAAGGTTATCGAAAATTTAAATCACTAGCATAGATCCATCCTTAAAGGGGATCTACCAAACACTCAGTTGGAGATGCGAACCCCTTTTTAGGGTGAAAATTTTGTTTTAATTTATATAATTTGTGTAGTTTTATATATATGCCTTTGTAAAATTTTTAAATCTTGTTAATTTTTATACAATTTTATTATTATTTAAAAAAAAAAACTTGTCAAGTATAGGATGAGCATGGAAAGAGTTACACATCTCCTCCTAGTTGGACTATAGATGTAACCCATTCCCTTCCATAGATGAAAAAGAATATATAATACTTCACCCCAAAATTCTAAAATATAATTGTTATCACTCTAAATTTTGAACTTCATTCTTTTCGGTTATTCTTTTAAGGTTTTGCAGCATGGAAGCCCAACAAAATATGGGTAACTCTTTCACAATAAATATATAAAATGAATAAATATATATAATAAATGGATTTTGTGAATATGGTCATATTTCCCTTTTATTTTTCAAATTGACATGTTAACAGCATTAAAAACTTTCATAGTAAGATTGCCCAATTGTAAAGCCCTAAAAAGTCATAGTGATTTTAATTCAGTATCCTTCAATGAAAAGTGGAACACAGTTAATGGGGGTATACCTCAATGGAAAATGGTATCCTCAATAGAATGAAAAGTGGAACACAGTGATTTTAATGGGGTATACTTCAATGGAAAATGGTATCCTCAATGGAATAACGTTAATTTAAACATAACTTTATCCAACCTTTACCATTAAGATTTATCCAACCTCGGCTGTTTCTTTAACATACCATTCCAGTTTCTATTAAGTTATAGTTTAATTAATGTATCACCATTAAGCTAGGCTAAATACAAACCATCATGAGCGTTAATTATTTTTTACATTCGCTTCTTGATTCGGCATTCTTGAGCATCCCGATTGATCACCACACTACTCTCTTCTCTCGATATGAGGAAACTGGTAGCTCTTATGCATGTTCACATGATCTTCCAATATTCTAATTTCCAACATTCTAATTCCCAACAGCTCGTGATCATGAATGGTATAAGAAACTCCCGAATATACATCTGTAAGATGAGCTGCAATATTTGAATAGTAAGGATCATCACTGAATGACGAATAGTTGTTCATAATCTCGTTTTGATTTATCTTCCCATCGTTATCAAACTTATCATTCAACGACTGACTTTCAACAATTCCAGGGATGGTGGTTCGTGTTGAACACACACAGTAATTTAAAAGTGAAAGAAGAGCAATTTCAAACATACCTATTAAAGTTGTAAAGAGAGAGAATCCTGATCAAACGCGATTTCTCATGCAAATCCACTCGGGTGCGTGTGATGTTATGCTTTCGTCCGCTCATATGGAAGGAACTGCATCTGCAGAAAGAAACAAAGAATCTATCTCATGTCAATCTTTCTTAAATGTACTGAAAGCAACACTTTTATATTCTCTACATTTTGGAGAACGAAACAAATAATCTATCTGATGTTAATCTTCGTTTTTTTTAACTAACTTTTCGTTGCGTTAAATGTACCGAAAGCAACACTTTTATATTATCTACATTTTTGCATTACTATTTGAAATTTGACAATTTTCTAAATACTTCCTATGGTATTGCTAGCATGAAGCTCAAATAACTTTTTTCTTTGTTACAATAAATACTTTTTTTATTTTCTTGTAATGACAATACTTAAAAATCCTTTCTTGTTACAATAAAATACAAAAATCCTTTCATGTTACAATAAAATACAAAAAGATATTTTAAATCTATTTTCAAAATAAAATACAACTAAAAATTTGTTGTAGAATAAGATTCATAAATTCTAATGGTATAGTTCTTGATTTTATTTAATGAAATTTATAACTTTAATATATTCAAATTGAAAACACTATAAAATATTCAAATTGAAAACAAGATTATAAAATATTCAAATTGAAAACAAGATTTAGCAACAGCAAAGCTGTATATTCACAGCTTTCAAATTTAAAAAGATTTGTCACAGATAAAGAAAGCTTTATGTTAATTGTTAAATTTTTATATTTACACAAATTTATATTCCACTAAATTCATGTACTTAAGCAAACTAATTTCTATGTAGAAAATCGCATGGTCATAAGAATAATAAACTATCTGTTGGTACCATCAATCCCTCTTCTAGTTATAACGTTGTGAATAGGTTGAAGTATGCCATTTGTATTTTTTGATTGCCTACCTCAATCAAGGCATCCCAATAATGTATTTTGTTTGATTAATCTTCTCGTTATAATGTTGTGAATAGGTTGAACTATTCCATTTGTATTTCTTGATTGCCTACCTCAATCAAGGCATCCCAGTAATGTATTTTGTTTGATTGTTCATGTAAGGTTAAAAATACTTCTTTATCAATATTGGGGAAAAATTACTAAACTGAACTGTTTTTTTTTTCATGTCTTTAAAATTTTCTGGAATAGAATTGTGAGGAAAATTTACTAAACTGAACTGTTTTGTTTGTCCATCGTCCAGAAAATTTTCTGGGCTAGAATCGCGAGGAAAAATTACTAAACTGTTTTGTTTGTTCATGTACAGAAAATTTTCCGGACTAGAATTGTGAGGAGCATATGGTTGATTTAAACAAATAGCTCTTGAACCTGGTTCGTGTGATTATAGATTATATTATTATATTGTTGGTGGGCTTAAATTGGGACTTCAAGATTGGAAAAAGGTGTGCGTAAGAATTAAGAATTGTATAAAGTAAACACTAATCTACAAGACAAATATGTCTGAAATCATTGATTAAAGTCTACCTGAAATCATTGGTTGAAGTCTATCCAAAACTGAATTATGTGTATCAAAGTTACTTTGTTTGAAAGCTTTACTAGCCTTTATCCAAAACTGAATCATGCGCATCAAAGTTACTGTGCTTCAAAGCATAACTCAAGGAAACATGCATTAAAAATGATGTATTCTGTATCCCATTTTCTAAGAAAAGTACTTGGTTGCTTTTCCCAAAGAACTCCATTTCTAATTTGATTGGCTACCTCAATCATGGGATCCCAATAATGTGTTTTGTTTGATTGCTTCTCAAGTTGGAAGAAACATTTTGTATTGACATGGAGGAAAATTGACAAAACTGAATTGTTTGATTGGTTCCTAGATGAATTGAAAGAATTCTGGACTAGATTTGTTAGGAGGAGCATATGGCTGCAGCTAAGATTTTAAGGAACCATCAACAGAATCCAAGAGATAGCTATCTCGACATCTATATAAGCTTGATTAGGCAGATAGCTGCTATCTCGCATAGAAGGCTTCAAAGCCCATATCGATGATTTTAACTTATCAGCTATATAGTAAACTTAAAAATCATCTATATAAGCTTAAATTAGCTATGGGTTGATGATGTTTGTGATGTATAATCTTATTAGCTTTGTATATAGTAGCTGTTCTTTTTTATATTTGGAGGATTTGAAAATTTATTCTTGTGGGTGGTGATGATTCTTTTTGGGTACTGAGGACGATTGTTTGTGATGTATAATCTTATTACCTTTGTATATACGAGTTGTTCCTTTTTATATTTGGAGGATTTGAAAAATTATTCTTGTGGGTGGTGATGATTCTTTTTGAGTACCAAGGAAGATAGGCCATTAAGAATGCACCGCTTTGCTTTTTGTTCAGTAAGTGCATGAGCATATTATAAGAGTTCTTTGCTTTTAGTTTGGGAAGTGCTTGAGCATATTATGAGAGTTACTTCTTTTCTGTTAGTATAGAAGTGACGATTTTTCAGACTTTGGCATTAGCAATATTCAGGGTACTATCAACTCAATATACATCGTTAATGTTAGCACTAATATTCTTGGTTAACATTATTCATGCTACTATCAATTCAAAATTCAATGTGATTATATATAAGTTTCATTACATTGTGATTACATCCCAATTTATACGTCACAAACAATAGAATCAACTAAAAATAAATTCTTCTTCAGAAACTAAGGAAATTCTAATCGGGAAAATTATAACGGAATCGGGAAGATTATAATGGAACCTGCATCTACCTTGAAGACTAATTACTAATAATTTGCATTGATATACCAAGAACATTCACATTGCACATAAAGATAATAGCAGACTAGTTGCAGTGTTAAAGATTGTTGCAGATTGTATTTGGTGAAGGAATTGAGTATGTAAAAGTCACAATATGATAGATTGACATGCCCTACAAAACATTAAATGAAATGTGCTTCGACATGGAGTACTGCTCCGATGGTTTCACAACACAATGTTTCATAATCTTCGATTCATGTTCGATGGGAGTGTGACGGACAGTTGAAGACTAATTACGAGTAATTTGCATTGATATACCAGTGTTGGAAAATGTAATTACTCGCAGATCTCTACTTGGCTTCCAACCGACTCTATCAGAGTCTGTATAAGCTTCGATCTTGTCTGTCAGTCTGACAAGAATGAAAAGTCCATAAGTAGGCTACGTAAGTCAATCGAAGTTATTTCAGAAGCTAAGTAGTTAGATAGATAGTTATTGCAGTGTTTAATGGAAAGTAAGTCGGCAAGTAAGTCTGCCTATGCTGAAGCAATTTTCAGAATTGCCTATAAATAGAAGATGCACATTGTAAATCGTGTGAGTGAGATACACAGAGAAAGATATACAGTTACGCAAACCAGCAGAGGATTCAAGGTGTGAAAGTGAAGTCGAAGCTCAAGCTTCTGTGCATGTGATTTAGTCGGAGAGTTGAAGCTCTGTGGTCCGACGAGTTTGTAACAGACAAGTTTGTATTATCTTGTAATTCCGCATAGTTAATATATGAAATAGTTTGTGGTTGAATTCATGATTATTTGGCCGCACATGTTTCCAGATTTACTTCTGTAAATGTCTTTTACTATTACTGATAAGTAAAAGAACAAGGACTCATAGAAATCTCACCGCGTGAAAGTTCAAGTTTTACGGCACCTTGTTCGACTCAAATCTTCCTATAAATTTGGGCATATATATCTCATAAGTTATTTAGATTTGTAAACGTGGGTAGTTTACTTCATCTTACTCACAGGTAAAATCATTTGTAATTTCTTGAGTCTTTAGACTAAGAAATTTATTCTGCACAAACTTCGTCGAAGCTCCCAACCTAGGCGAAGGTCGAAGCTACCAAATTTGTTCCGGAGCTACCAACTTGGTCGAAGCTACCAACTTGGTCACAGCTATTGATTTGTGTCGAAACTCCCAAACTTGGTCGGAGGTCGAAGCTCACAAAGGTGGTCGAAGTAAAAAGGTGGTCGCAGTAAAACTCCGTCGGAGTAAAGAGTGAAAAGTGAAAAGTGAAATTATTTTTAAATATTGACTGAGCGCTAAACTCAAGTTTAGTTGGCTCGGTTTTGGCTATCTGGTATCAGAGCGAGGTTATATCAGAGCGAGGTTTATACTTGCGCAAGATTTTAGGAAAGAAATCTTGTCTTAAAAAAAAGGGGCGGAAATTAATTTTCTGCGGAAAGTTAATTAAAGAAATTAAAAATGGCTTCCACTTCCGGTTCACTACAACCTCCAAGTTTTACAGGAAAGAATTATGAATATTGGTCTTTAACAGTGAAGGCTTTATTCAGAGGACAAGATGTCTGGGAGATAGTCCAGCATGGTTATGCAGAACCAGCAGACATGACAGCATATAACAATCTCACACAGGCTCAGAAAGATGCCTTGAGAGAACAGAGGAAGAGAGATGGAAAAGCTCTGTTCTTCATACATCAAGCTATGCATGAGAGCATACTCCCAAGAATTGCAGCAGCAATTAATTCCAAGGAAGCATGGGATTCATTGGAGACTGCCTATCAAGGTTTGACCAAGGTAAAGACATCCAAGCTGCAAATTCTGAGAAAAGATTTTGAATCTTTGTGCATGAAAGATTCAGAGAATGTAGATACATTCTACACCAGATTTGTTGGGTTGATAAACCAACTGAAATCTCATGGAGAACCCATATCAGACCAAAGGGTTGTTGAAAAAATTCTCAGAAGTCTTCCTCCAAGATTTGAAAGTCTCGTTGTGACCTCAGAAGAACACACAGACATGTCGATATTTTCCATTAATGAGTTGCAAGCTTCACTCATCAATCATGAACACAGAATTAGCAGAACACAGACATCATTGGAAGGTGCATTTGCAGCACAGTCATCCATAAGTCGTGGTAGAGGCAGGGGGAGAAACAACTTCAGAGGCAGAGGAAGAAGT
>LPNX010951998.1:305764-418747 GCA_001517045.1 Pseudotsuga menziesii
ATTCTGTAAATGTCTTTTACTATTACTGATAAGTAAAAGAACAAGAACTCATAGAAATCTCACCGCGTGAAAGTTCAAGTTTTACGGCACCTTGTTCGACTCAAATCTTCCTATAAATTTGGGCATATATATCTCATAAGTTATTTAGATTTGTAAACGTGGGTAGTTTACTTCATCTTACTCACAGGTAAAATCATTTGTAATTTCTTGAGTCTTTAGACTAAGAAATTTATTCTGCACAAACTTGGTCGAAGCTCCCAACCTAGGCGAAGGTCGAAGCTACCAAATTTGTTCCAGAGCTACCAACTTGGTTGAAGCTACCAACTTGGTCACAGCTATTGATTTGTGTCGAAACTCCCAAACTTGGTCGGAGGTCGAAGCTCACAAAGGTGGTCGAAGTAAAAAGGTGGTCGCAGTAAAACTCCGTCGGAGTAAAGAGTGAAAAGTGAAAAGTGAAATTATTTTTAAATATTGACTGAGCGCTAAACTCAAGTTTAGTTGGCTCGGTTTTGGCTATCAACCAGGAACATTCACATTAGGTAAATACAAACATATCTGAATATAAACAAAACATGATGGTGATGTGAAATTTTTGGAATGTTTACCCACAATTATGCATCTTTAGAGCCTTAGCAACACCTCAAGGTAAACATATATTGAAAACGAATATGAATGGAAACCATTACCACAATGGATTAACAAAATACGAGACTATCCTGAGAAGCCCAAATGTTAGCACAAATACTCTCAAAAGATTATATGGATTTATTATATGGCTTTAACTACATAAGCCATTCAAGTAATATTTATAACCTATGTCTCACCGCGGCTAGGCAATAGGTTGACACAGACACATGGAGATGCCTTAGATGGCTTTAACTGCATAAGTCATTGAAGTAATATTTACAACCTATGTTTCACTGCGGCTAGGCAACAGGTTGACACAGAGACATGGAGATGCCTTAGATGGATTTAACTGCATAAGTCATTGAAGTAATATTTACAACCTATGTTTCACTGCGGCTAGGCAACAGGTTGACACAGAGACATGGAGATGCCTTATATGGCTTTAACTGCATAAGTCATTCAAGTAATATTTACAACCTATGTTTCACTGCGGCTAGGCAACAGGTTGACACATAGACATGGAGATGCGTTATATGCCTTTAACTGCATAAGTCATTCAAGTAATATTTACAACCTATGTTTCACTGCGGCTAGGCAACAGGTTGACACACAGACATGGAGATGCCTTTCATGGACTGCTAGAGAGACCACCTAAAATTTCAATGGATGTGGAGGATTTGGCAAGGGACAACACCCAAAATGAAAATTTTTAATGTTACATATAGGACCCAGATTAAAGCATAGAAACTGTCATCATTTAATACAATAAAATTCTGTAATAAGGGTGGACTGGCACTGTCTTTCATGCCTACTAGAATCTTCTATTCTCCCCGGATGTTAAGTTGCAAGAAGTACTTTGGTAACTTTGTTTCTCTGAAAATAACTTGTCTTTTGAATGCCTTTAAAATCATCTAGAGCATATTTGAATGACCAAAACTATCAAGAAACAAAATGCCCAAAACTATAAAGAAACAAAATATAGTGAATTAAGTTTGTTTACAAAATTCTGAGCGTGATGGTGGAATATCTCTGAAGCTCCGAATGACCTAGTTTTGAAATATTATTTGTATGAACTCCGATGCTTATAGATGTGGTGACCATTAATGATGCAGTTAACATTGGCAAGGTATTCCTGAATTTGTAAAGAATTTCCTATTTCTCCTCGAGAAGGGACACGCTTGGGAGTCGTCTCAATTTGAAGAAGGTACGGTAATCCTTTGTTTGCAACCCCTTGTCACAATGAATGTTCATGTCCTTCCCTGGTGGTTCAAATTTTGCAAATTTCCAATGGAGTTTTGGTTAGTTAGCAGGAAAAGTGAGGTGTTTCATACCATTAAGGATTAAATCCTCCATAGACACGTTTTTCTCCTGGCAAGCTGTCTCGCCTGTGCAATCAGGCCATTCCATGGTTGTTGGGTGAAGTGCAAGCCTTTGATGAACTTGGATGAATAGATACCCATCAACAACTTAGCCAAACAGGATCTATATTTCAAAGGGCACCTCTAAAATTCCGTTCAATTAATAAAGTGAACCGAGCCGTCTTAAACACCACACGAATTCCGTTGAATTATTTAAATGAATTGAACTTTCTGCATTTCACAAATTAAAGAAAAGAAAAAATCTATCAAACTTTAATATTTAATAATATTTCTCGCTCCCTCATCAACATCCCAGAGTTACTATCAAGTCAATCTTTACTGAAATTTGCTAATCCGATTCACTAATGAAAAACATATAATTTTTTTCACAGATATTCCTTTAAATCAAAGATAAATTGTTAGAAACTTATGATAGACCGTTCAGGAATGTGACAAAATTCTCTAAAATCTGCCATGACAACTGGTCATTCAGACTCAACTATAAAGCCTCCTTTATCAGCCTTCCAAACATACATGACCACCTATATCAAATAAAAGAAACAACGATTTCAAATAAAAGAAACATCTGAATTCATGCTTAAACAAAAAAAAAGACATAGCCAACTTAGTATGTTTTGATAGATGACACAACCATTGGCAGCATATTCCCAAGTGGGAGTGAATTGGAAACTTGATTTTTCTTGTAGTATTTCGTGCAACCCGGTACTTCGGTACTTAGCAAGAGATCGAAACTCCTACCAGAAATCCTATTCAGATGTGTATCTAAGAACAAAAAACACAATTCATGCAAACGCGGAAGGAATTCATCGCTTCCATGCTTTCATTGGACAAAAATTCACTTCGCAGGGCAAGTAAGCTTGCTTTCGGTAGAAAGCTTGTTAATGGGGAAGGCTCAGGGAAACAGCTGTAAACATACCAAAAAAAACAAAAAGCTCCATCCTAAACAGTAATTGCAGAATATAGAAGTTTCTAATGGCGTGTCCCTCATCGCTTAATGCCTCCAATTGGTAACATTCTAATACAATTTCCAGTTTTGTCTGGACTTTTCACACAAATATACATAGTTAGGCCTTTTTTTTGGTGAACCACACCGAAACCTCATAAAAGTATAAAAGTTAACTCTGAGAATTCTTGCTCAAAATATTCAAAAATAAATCAAGTTGTGAATTAGTTCATCCAACAATCTATACTTTATAACTATGGAGACGTGGGTGATCGTGGCACCCGGAAGCAGGGTAGGAATTTCAAATGGCGGACACCTGTCAAAAATGCCGCCAACAATCAAAATCTGAAACGTTTTTTATATTCAAAGCCAGATTTTAACGGTCTGTATAAAATCTTAGCTGTATTTGACGGGTAAATTGACCCATGACGGGCATTTACCCGTCAAATTCCATCCCTGCCCGGAAGGGCATGCAAGATTTACAGGCACGTTGCATGCAGAGAATGCACAAGTCGTCAAAGCATGTCAGTTGCCCTCATTTACAACCACGTTGCATGCAGAGCCTGCACAAGTCATCAGAGCATGCCCTCATTTACAGCCACGTTTCCGACCCATGTTGTCAGAGCATGCACGTCAGACGCTGTCAAAGCATGTCGAGTGCAGAATAAAAAGTGGTTTTTCGTAATAAATGATAAAACAAATACACCTCTACGTTAATGCCAAGTTAAAATTAAATATTAGTCGAATACTCTATGCTAATAATAGCTTAACCACGTCGAAATTCATGACGAGAGACTGGACAAGTGTTCTTCGAGCTCAACCACTTCGAAATGCAATTTTTGTGGTACAAGTGACAGGAAGGGCATTGAGCGACCTCCTCTGCCAATTGAAAATCCTCCAGGCAAATTGGGCAGCTTGAAGTTCTGCTATAAATTGGGCAGCTTGAAGTTCTGCTATTTCTATCACTGATATGGTCGGCTGAAATAGGAATGCTTATGATCTCGCGAGGCATTAATCGCTCGACATCTTGGAAAATGGTTAAATCGCCACCAGGGATCAAATTTAAAGGGCAGGGTCCCGTTTCATTTTGAAGGGCTGTGAGAAATTGAACCCTTCAATGTTGACATGTAAAAATAATTTATTCTTTTCATTTGAAAAGGTAAGTACAACAAAATTTCATTATTTATTAAAAGTTTTGTATAGAAAAAAATGACAATTTAAGAAGAAATCACAAGTGATTCAACATTTATATGGAATTAGTGAGGTAAACCATGTACATGATGATTTATCAAGTCCAAATTCTTTTTATGGGGGATTACTCAAGAGTTAGTATAGAGGAGGAGAAACTATAATAAAGGTTGAGAATGAATAACATGTAGCTGTGATGGAAGATGATATTGGGACAAAGCTCATTTAGAAAGAGATTGGTGCACTTATTTTGTTAATGTGAACATAGTGATAACCGGTAGGAGTATTGATTTCTTGTATTGCATTGTTCTTTGGCCTATTTATTTTGTGAAGGGAAATGTTTGTTTCCTATCATGTGAAAGTGATTAGAGTAGTTGAGAACTACTCACTACCTTATCTAAATGCATAATATGAAATTGGGGATGAAAATAGCCTCATGGGTTACTAAAGCTTATTTGTGTCTAGAATTGTTTTGAGAAGATCTATACTACTAGAAGTGCTATGTTACAAGGCCAAAAGTGCATGAGATTCCTAACATTAATAACAAAAACTAAAAAGATGATTTTTGTCCAGTGCCAAAGTATCCACCTAAAACCTAAAACTAGTGTTAAAATTGTTGATACTTGTTGTGACCACTTGATGATTACCATAACCAATGGTTTAAAGAAACAACATAAAAGTAAAAAAAATAGAAGAATAAATTTTGCATGACATTTTAGCTTATATGTTTTGAAATGAACTTTTCTACATGTTATTAAAATCATTGGATTATTATGTTTCAAACTAAAAACATAAGTTTTTTCCAATCCACATTTCCATTAACAGCAAAAAAAAGTTACAAATACCATCACAAAGCTAATTGATATGTTTTCCCATATGGACCTAAAGCTAATTGATATGTTTTTCAATATGGACCTAGTTCATGAGTAACTAACCATTCAATTTCAAACTCCAACTAATCCCTAAGCATCGTTTTCACCATAATAAACCTAAGTATTAGAACACTTGAAAATTTATCCTTCAAACTTTAGTCTTGAGTCTACTAACATCTAAATGTCAAATGAGAGGGATTGATAGGGATTCCCATTTCTGTTTTCAAAACTCGATGCATATAATTATTATTCAAACACATTGAAAAAGTATCCTTCAAACTTTAATGTGGATCTTACTAGTATCTAAATATCACACAAAAGAAGTTTGAGAGGGCTTTCACAATTATCTTTCCAAAATTCCATCTTATATTTATGTGAAAAAGTTAGACAAAAAACAAGGACTATTATATATTGTATTCTCTTTGTGAACCTTACATGATTCAAAAATGTCATTTTGACAAAAAAACATATTTACAATCTCTTCTCTTAAATTCTGGGTTGATAGGTTTGAGGAGTGTTATCCAAGGTAACTGTAGACTCAATTTGATATGTCAACATTACAAACCTTTATCAAGGTTCATCATGAGTACAATGAGTCGAGTTGAATAGCTGATAAATATTTATTAATATATCTTTAAGAACACATTTCAAGAGAAAACTAGGAAATTGATAATGTTGACTATATAACTAAGACCAAATCCAAACCCTAAAAATGTTAAGCTAGATAATAAGGAATTCTAAGTTGTGATTAAAACAAACACCGTGACTTGCTACAAAGATTCTAAACTTATAATAGAATAAAAAACTAAATTAAATTTATTAATATTAAATATTTTTCTTAATGAATAAATTGCCTTAACCTATTTTTTATAAACTATAAAACAAAATGTAACATCTAACTCTAACCTAGAAATACTACAATTTTTTTATATAAAAGAATAATTAAGAGAATGTTTTAATAATTAGTGAGTTATTGGGCATAACCTAGGAAATATTTAATGTTAAAAAACAACCGAAATTAACATATCTCATTTACTCTAGTATAACCTAAAAGGCATAATTCTAATAAAAATTAAAACTTTAACTTTAAGATCTACAAATTAATATTGTATTGCTTTTTATAATAAAACTTAACATGGATTTCATTAAAGAACACTACAATAATTGAAGAGGAGCATTTTTTTTAACAATGGAAATGAGGTCAATTATGGGAAAAAAGCGTTTTTGTTTTAGTAATTCATCTCTTTGATTATTTTCACATTCAAAGTTTAAACTTTTTTTTAATTTTTTTCCTATTATAATTTATAGTTAATGGTCAATTTCGAATGTACACAAACTTATTAGAAATTGGAAATGTAAAAAAAATCATTTTGAAGCAATAAGTGCGTACCCCAAATGAATAGTGATTGAGACTAGTCAGAATAGTAAGAGGGAGATATACCCCTTTAGGTGAAATGAACCATGAAAAACATGTTATCTTACCTATGTAATAGAAAAATCGGATCTCCCTATATATTCCATTCGGTGCATGTAGTTCCTATAATGTGATGAAATTGAGTTGGAATGCTCGCAGTGCCTATAATTGTTCAGTCTATCTATTCATGAACAAATCTATCTATCCATGCCATAAGAAAGAGTAGGTGAGTGGGTAGATTGTAGTAAGGGAAGGAGCACAAAGAAAGAACCAAAGTCAATACAAATTGAAATGGTTTACATCCAATGAATACATTGCACGTTCTTATCCATGTGTCCTCCCTAATTTAGGGTTTATCCTCATAAAAATAAATACCTTCTATACCCTTAATTATATAAATATCCTAGAAATTGGAAATAAAATAGAAAAATCATTTCCAAGTCTCTCCAATATTGACATCTTATCCTAGCTAATTAGCGGAAACACTTCAAATTCTCCAACAAATATCAAGTATTTTAAACTTTTAATTTTAATTTTGTTTTGTTCTATTATGGTTTATGGTTTTCGGATGCACACAAAATAATTGTAAATCAGAAATAAAAAGAAAAGAATTGCCACCACCTAAATGTTTTAGGAGCAACAACTATTTATTCAACCTCCTGGAGCCCATAAGAGATGATTATATTACACACTTGATTATTGTGTGGAAACCTATAATTCACATCTCTATGGCCCTCACACGATTCACATTGGCAACCATTGGGGTATCTTCTTCCATTCATGTCATGGAGAAAGATCTCATACAAATATGGAGACATGCGCGTGGATACAACATTATCATTGTTTTATCTAATGCAAGTCCATACATATATAAATAAGTGTCTACTCTCCGAGTCCCTGGAGCATATAGTTTATTGAACATAGATAAGGGACAACTCTATCGCGTCGGTGAAAAATTCGGTCGTTAGGTTGTTGATAAAATAAGGCATTGGAATTTGGAAGGACTTTTGAATGGAGGACTAATTGCACTAATTGGTGGCTCTATTGGTTAAGTGATATTGGGCCTATCTAAAAGAAAAACCCCATAATGTAACACCTAATGCTTTTAGGCAGCAACCTTTTTTATCAACCCTAAATTCAACAGCTATGAATCATGTCCTCCCCCAATGCTCAATTCGAAGCGATCAAACAAAAGCCTCAATTTTAGGTCGATTATGGATAGTCCCTCCAATCTATATCGATTTTATCAGCCATATCGGAAAGATTAAGTATTTATTAGTCCACTACAAGGAAGAACTTACAATTCTCCAACAAATATCACTACAAGTTGGGTGTCTAGTGTCTGCCAAAGTCAACAAGGAAGGCGAATCATAAACACATGTTTGGGAGGTTTGCAAAAGCAAGGCTGTTGAAACCATGTTCTTTGCTAGCTCAGTGCACTCTGAGTCCCTCATTCATGAACGCCCATCGAGGATTCCCTTGTTTAGATATATTGGTAGACAATTTTTTCTTCTTGTTGCCATTATTAGAAGGCTGACAGGAAAACAGAGGGGTAGGAGTCTACAACATTTACAGTGTCGGTTGTTAAATATTTTATCCTTTCAACCTTTGGATTTCATTAAGGAAATCAGAATAATTCAAGCATTTGTATTCAATTGTTTTTCTTTCTTTCAACCTAATGTTTACAATTCACAGCAGATAAAGAGCATTGACATATTTGGAACTCAAATACCGATCTCTTTCTGCTTGCTCCTCTTCCCAAATGAAGTTGTGGTCCTAGCCTATGAAAAGTATACATTATTTTGGTTCTAATTTCACTTATATACTTGGTGTTTTAAGGTTAGATCTATTGAGTATTCGAGACTTAGTCTCGAGGATGTGTGGTCCGATAATACATTGCAAATTTCAAACAACATTTTGGATGGAGAAGTCGCATAATACATTACAAATTTCAAACAACATTTTGGATGGAGAAGTTTTAAACCCTTATATTTATAACACGAGAAGGAATTCCAACAAACAACACATTTAACATTTCCCCATATATAAAATGTTACACAAGTAAAAAATGTTATACATACCTGTAAATTCACGACAACCAAGTCGACATCTTAGCTCTGCAAAATATTCCGGAGGAAATAGAAATTAGGGAGACACTGAAACATGGAATTGGAGAGTTGAGAGTCTGAGTCCCGACCTCTGACTGTTCTATACTTGTAAACCCAGGAAATGTTTTTTTCCCCCAGAGACTTCTCCAATCTATTTTAGTTCAGGGAAGCTCAATCCATCCTACCCAACGTTCTACCTTTGCTTATTTTTATCCTACATGTGACATAGGTGGAACCTTGGAGTTGTGCACCACAAAAGAAATGAGGAATTAGAATGTCTAGTTGTTTCCTTCTACAAAAAAGACGATTGAAAGCAATACCATCTCAATTCCCCAATATTTCGACGCTCCTGAGATGGTTTACCTTTCTCGAGTTAGGCTAATGCATGTTTATGTATTTCACATGATCACAAAAAAATCATTTTATAATTGTTTCTACATAACATAGATATATATGTACAGGTGAGGTAAAATTGGGTATTTTTTTTGCGAGGTGTCTAGAGACTTTCAGAGATAATTCTTTGTTTCGAGGGTGCTCAGGGTGCAGATCAAAGAGATCATGGGAGGAAGAGGAAGAAGAAGAATAGGACTCAAGTCAAAAGGTGAGGTGGGTGAGGAGGGGAGACATAATAGCGATATTTGCAGGAGCATCCCATTGGTGGTATAATGATGGCAACGAGCCTCTCCAAATCGTATCCATTACCAACGCATGCATCCAACCCTCATAATTAGCTCGGGCGGAGGAGTTACTGTGTAAGCATCTCGACAAATTAAGTAATGATAATCTCAAGTTGGGTACATGACGATTTCTTTCGTTTCTTTTAGAGCTTACTATATGCATATTATACAAACCTTCTCTCTGGTTGGCAGTCCGTTCGAGTGTCCTTTGTCTTTGCTGCCTAACCCTCTTCCTCCAATGAGACAGGAAGTCTAAGCAGCCTAGGTGGACCATACGAGACTGGGAGTGTTGATTCAAATGATTCTGACCCCAGTAAATGAATGGAAATTGGAATAAATCTTGGAATACTGGACTAACTAGTATAGGATATGATTCATGAACACAAACAAAAGGCGACGTGCTACTAGCCTACTACCAAAGATTTGTCATCCTAGTCGTGTGGTGGTAATAGAAATGTCTGGCACTAGGTGAAACCCTAGTCTGTCAACTTAGAGACCCATTGGACTAGGTTAGGTTTGAATCCTACAAAGACATCTCAATGCATTGTAAATTACAACTTGTAAGTTGTAACCCAAAAATCAACACCATTAGTTTTTTCCTTACGGATCCTTCACAATGGAGGGATGTCAAATCAATTCACCATCCATAGATATGACTCATATGATAATTTAATTTCACATCATATGCTCAAATACTCAAGTGACTTGTAAGTTGTGAGATCATGTGACTCGGTGAACAAGAATATGCAAGATGGAAAACCAAGTTGGCAGGCTGGAATTCTCTCAGACCAAGATTTAATAAAGTTGGTGAATCGATAATGCATGTCAATGCCATTAAATGCTTTAAAAGTGAACATCGAAGTGAACATCAAATACGGAGTCACAGTCCCAACTCATCGAGTTGAACTTGGCACTGGCAACACAGTGGCCCACTGTGGTCCATGCCCATTGGGACCGAGATCCTCATCCATGATCCGACTATATGAGGGCACTTGGACAGACTCTTAGTCCGGACTCTTCCACAATTCACTGAATCATTGATAACCACAATTCACTGAATCATTGATAACTTGGAAGGGAAAATTAGGGACCTTCCATCAGGCAGACCACCAGACCGGGGCTTTGAGCACATCATCGAGCTAGAGGAGGGGACACAAGCAGTCATCACCACTCCTTACAGGAATCCCAAGAGGTACAAAGATGAGATTGAGAAAACCATCAAGGAATTACTGGAGCTTGGTTACATACGACCCAGTTCTAGCCCCTTTGCATCTTTAGTAGTTCTGGTTAAGAAGAAGGATGGCACTCTGCGTATGTGCATCGATTATCGAGCACTTAACAAAAAGACCATCAAGAACAGGTATCCCATTCCCAGGATTGAAGAACTCATGGATGAACTTCGGGGAGCTCAATACTTCTCTAAGATCGATCTTCGCTCGGGGTACCATCAGATCAGGGTAAGGGACCAGGACATTCCCAAAACAGCTTTTCGCTGTCACTTTGGACACTATGAGTTTTTGGTCATGCCTTTCGAGCTTACCAATGCTCTAGCTACTTTCCAGTCATGCATGAACCACACCTTTAGGGCACAGCTACGTAAGTTTCTACTTGTCTTCTTTGATGACATATTGGTTTACAACAAAACATGAGAAGAGCACTTGAAACACCTAGACGAGACGTAGAGTATTTTAGAAGAACATTCGCTTTACGCGAAAATGTCCAAGTGTGAGTTTGGAATGAAGGAAATGCTGTACTTAGGACATGTGATCAATGCAGAAGGAGTACAGGTGGACATGGAGAAAATCCGAGCTATCAGAGATTGGCCTGCGCCAAAAACCGTGACCGAGTTGCGAGGGTTCCTAGGTCTGTGCACTTATTACCGATGGTACGTTAAGGGATTCTCCCAGTTTACATTACCCCTCACAGATCTCACCAAGAAGGGTGCATTTACTTGGACAGACTCAGCGCAGAAAACTTTCGAGGAGATGAAGGTTATCATGAGTTCTTGCCCAGTTTTAGTATTGCCAGACTTCTCACAACCCTTTATAGTAGAATGTGATGCCTCAGGAGAAGGGTTAGGAGCAGTACTGATACAGAATCATCACCCTATTGCATTTGAGAGCCGTAAGCTGAAGAACTACGAGCGCCACTACTCCATATATGACAAAGAGATGCTAGCTATCTTGCATGCTCTCACAAAATTCAGACAGTACCTGGTGGGCAGTAAGTTCAAAATCAAAACAGATCATAACAGCCTCAAGTATTTCTTGGAATAGAAGGAACTGAATGAGTGACAACAGAAATGGGTCAGCAAGGTACAAGCCTATGATTTTGAGATTGAGTACGTGAAAGGTAAGAATAATGTAGTAGCTGATGCATTATCCAGGTGACCATCCCCATTATCTCTCAGTAGTATATCCACGGATTGGAGGGCACTTCTCTTGGTGGAGTACTCCAAAAATAAATTCGCCTGCGAATTATTGGATGGGCAAATTCAGGATGACAGGTACAGGATTGTGGATGACATCATCTACTACAAGGACAGAATATACCTCGTCCCAGAATCCACATTGAGGAAGAAGATCATCCAGGCAGCGCACGATTCTCCTTTATCAGGGCATCAAGAGTTCTTAAAAACCTACAGGCAGATCAGAGAGAGGTTTTCATGGAAGGGCCTCAAGGGGGAGATTATGCAGCATGTCCGGGAATGTAGCATCTATCAGCAGAACAAGGTTGAGAACACACATCCAGCAGGGCTACTCCAGCCACTACCGATTCTAGAACAGAAGTGGGAGAGCATCTCCATGGACTTCATTACAGGCTTGCCCAAGGTCCAAGGGCGAGATTTTTTATATGTGGTAGTTGACAGACTGACCAAGTTTACACACTTCTTCTCGATACCATCAGACTACTCGGCAGCTCAGGTGGCAGAGTTATTTTTCAGGGAAGTTTTCAGGTTACACGGGTTGCCTAAGACCATTGTCAGTGATCGCGATAGCAGGTTCACAGGTGCCTTTTGGCAGGAACTGTTCAGATTGGTGGGAACCGAACTGGCTACTAGTACGAGCTATCACCCCCAGAGTGACGGGAAAATAGAAATAGTCAACAAGTGGATCGAAGGTTATCTCAGGAACTATGTAGCAGGGCAACAGCGAACATGGATCAAATGGCTACACCTAGGAGAGTACTGCTACAACACTACTTATCACATGTCTATTAGGATGACTCCTTTTAAGGCATTATATGGTTATGAGGCCTTGGACTATGCATATTTGGAATTTGGAGACAGCAGGGATCCTAAGGCTAAGGATTGGATACAAGACAGTTAGGACATCCTGAAAGTATTGAAAGAGAATTTACGGACAGCCCAGAATCAACAGAAGATGTATGCCGACAAACACAGGACTGAACGGAGCTTTGAGGTAGGGGATTTAGTCTACTTAAGGCTCCAGCCTTACAGACAGTCATCACTTAAAAAGAAAGGAGCAGAGAAATTAAAACCCCGCTTCTATGGACCATACAAAATAATTCGAAAGGTGGGAGAGGTGGCATATGAGCTAGAGCTGGCAAGAGAAAGCAAAATCCACAATGTGTTCCATGTGTCCATCCTGAAGAAGACCCTTGGACAACACATTGCTCCATCTATCGAATTGTCCCCTTTAGATGATGAAGGACTGCTGATACTGATTACTGAACGGATCATACCGACCAGAGAGAGGAAGCTCAGGAACAAAGTAATCAAGGAATATTTGGTTCAATGGAAAGAACTACCGCCAGAGGATGCCACTTGGGAAGGTGAACATGTATTGCAGCATCCTAGTTTGAAGTTGCTTGAGGACAAGCAATCTCGAGCGGGAAGGACTGTAATGTCCTCTTCCTTTTAGGCCCTGAGGCCCATACCGCTAACCTATGTGATTCCTGTGGGTTCAAGTGGTTACTGATAGCTAGAGAATTAGATGAGGACTGATGCCATCCATAGAAGATCTACGGCATCCTCACTTGGTCAAGAAGGGCCACCTTCATGCATGACCATGCTCTTTTCCATGCTCTATTGCACGACCATGCTCTTTGCATGCAAGTCAACAACAAATTAGAAGATAAAGTGACCTAATTAGGTCAAAGATTAGGTTTTGCGCAGTTGAAATTTATAAATAGAGGGTAAAGCAAGAGGAAACCTCACTTATGCTTATGATTATTTTTGGGAGCTCTTGGATAGCAGCACAGCAGTTGGGGTTGGAGACGGAGTCTTCAGCTAACACGATTTCGGCAGTGAAACATCTGTCCTAGTCTTATTCCGGGTAAGCCATACTGGTTCACCACTTGAACTTCATTCATTCATCAGTTATATAGCACAAGGTATAGATTGTTGTAGGACACGGTGCAGCCGTAAGGGGGGTTTTCAACTAGAAAGCCCTAATCAGCTGTAGAGCCTCTAGATCTCAGTTTCCTTCAGAAACTCAGGCAACAGTCTTATCATCAGCTACATACTCCGGCACTCCTTGATTATCAGCTCCATCTCAGCTCATCCGAAGGAGTTATCAGTAATTCCGGACCACCAGGGGCGTGGGCAGCTTCCTCAGAGAACCAAGACGCTATCATACTTAGAGGGTTCAAAACTACAGTATATTCCAGCTAATCTCTCCGTCACAGTGAGGCTATCAGCCCTGCAAATTTGCAGATCCATCGGACACCTCCTTCCTTGAGGGCGTCACCTATTGCTCTGATTGGGCGTCTTGTTGCTGGAGCATTCACTGGAGACAGGAGAGATCAGTTCCTCTCCGATCCAGTTCTCAGTGCTTGCAGACTTTATCTGAAGCAATCCAACTCGTTATCAGTTGTAAGTGTGCATTCTATCTCACAAACCCTAACCCTAATTTTTCCTATAAAATAGGGATTTTCGCTTGGCAGTGTGTAAGCCCAGTTGTATCAGCACATTTGTTTAGAAATAGAAAATATCAGTATTTGGGATATTACATACCTCAATGGAAAATGGAATATGGTATCCTCAATGGAATGAAAAGTGGAACACAATGATTTTAATGGGGGTATACTTCAATGAGGTAAAGGTTGGATAAAGTTATGTTCAAATTAACGTTATTCGATTGAGGATACCATTTTCCATTGAAGTATACCCCCATTAAAATCACTGTGTTCCACTTTTCATTCCATTGAGGATACCATATTCCGTTTTCCATTGAGGTATGTAATATCCCAAATACTGATATTTTCTATTTCTAAACAAATGTTAGTTTTTCAACATTTAAGCTAGCATTATGTTATGATCTTTTCACTGAGAGAATAACAAGCATAGCAATAACATAAGCACATCACATGAGACAAGAGACACAAATAGTTTTGATAGGGGAAACCATAAATGGAGAAAACCCCTCAACTTCCTCTAAGATAGTATCACCACAAGATGTGAAACCCAAAACAGTAAGATGTCCTCCCAACACAACAACAGCCTTCTGTCTTCTGTCAAGCCAAAGTATTTCCTTCTCCAAAGGTGCGCCACACTTGAGAGAGCAAGTGATGTAATTCACCAGTGATAAATAGAGAGACTCTCACTCTCTATTTATATTCTTCCCTTGACTTGAAGTGCACTCAACCATGTAGGCTTAACTTACAATTACTTACTCGAGCCTACACCTTAATTAGTGTATAATAACCCAAGTGCCCCGAAACTGGGGGGACTTACCTAATGACTTGACAAGACTTGTTTACATTAATAATCCTCCCGATCGGAACATCGGGGTAAGACAATATGACTCAAATACATAATAGAAACATCCCGGAATAAACATCGGGTTACAATACCGCTAATGTCCTCTTCCTTTTAGGCCCTGAGGCCCATACCGCTAACCTATGTGATTCCTGTGGGTTCAAGCGGTTACTGATAGCTAGGGAATTAGATGAGGACTGATGCCATCCAGAGAAGATCTACGGCATCCTCACTTGGTCAAGAAGGGCCACTTGGGCCAAAGGCCACCTTCATGCATGACCATGCTCTTTTCCATGCTCCATTGCATGACCATGCTCTTTGCATGCAAGTCAACGGCAAATTAGAAGATAAAGTGACCTAATTAGGTCAAAGATTAGGTTTTGCACAGTTGAACTTTATAAATAGAGGGTAAAGCAAGAGGAGACCTCACTTATGCTTATGATTATTTTTGGGAGCTCTTGGATAGCAGCACATCAGTTGGGGTTGGAGACAGAGTCTTCAGCTAACAAGATTTCGGCAGTGAAACATCTGTCCTAGTCTTATTCCGGGTAAGCCATACTGGTTCACCACTTGAACTTCATTCATTCATCAGTTATATAGCACAAGGTATAGATTGTTGCAGGACACGGTGCAGCCATAAGAGGGGGTTTTCAACTAGAAAGCCCTAATCAGCTGTAGAGCCTCCAGATCTCAGTTTCCTTCACAAACTCAGGCAAGAGTCTTATCATCAGCTACATACTCCGGCACTCCTTGATTATCAGCTCCATCTGAGCTCATCCGAAGGAGTTATCAGCAATTCCGGACCACCAGGGGCGTGGGCAGCTGCCTCAGAGAACCAAGACGCTATCATACTTAGAGGGTTCAGAACTGCAGTATATTCCAGCTAATCTCTCCGTCACAGCGAGGCTATCAGCCCTGCAAATTTGCAGATCCATCGGACACCTCCTTCCTTGAGGGCGTCACCTATTGCTCTGAATGGGCGTCTTGTTGCTGGAGCATTCACCGGAGACAGGAGAGATCAGTTCCTCTCCGATCCAGTTCTCAGTGCTTGCAGAATAACGTTAATTTGAACATAACTTTATCCAACCTTTACCATTAAGATTTATCCAACCTCGGCTGTTTCTTTAACATACCATTCGAGTTTCTATTAAGTTATACTTTAATTAGTGTATCACCATTAAGCGAGGCTAAATACAAACCATCATAAGCGTTAATTATTTTTTACATTCGCTTCTTGATTCGGCATTCTTGAGCATCCCGATTGATCACCAAACTACTCTCTTCCCTCGATATGAGGAAACTGGTAGCTCTTATGCCTGTTCACATGATCTTCCAATATTCTAATTTCCAACATTCTAATTCCCAACAGCTGGTGATCATGAATGGTATAAGAAACTCCCGGATATACATCTGTAAGATGAGATGCAATATTAGAATAGTAAGGATCATCACTGAATGACGAATAGTTGTTCATAATCACGTTTTGATTTATCTTCCCATCGTTATCAAACTTATCATTCAACGACTGACTTTCAACAATTCCAGCGATGGTGGTTCGTGTTGAACACACACAGTAATTTAAACGTGAAAGAAGAGCAATTTCAAACATACCTATTAAAGTTGTAAAGAGACAGAATCCTGATCAAACACGATTTCTCATGCAAATCCACTCGGGTGCGTGTGATGTTAAGTAACTGCATCTGCAGAAAGAAACAATGAATCTATCTGAAATTTATATGTTTAAAATATTCAAATTGAAAACACTATAAAATATTCAAATTGAAAACAAGATTTAGCAGCAGCAAAGCTGTATATTCACAGCTTTCAAATTTTAAATTTTTTGTCAAAGATAAAGAAAGCTTTATGTTAATTGTTAAATTTTTATATTCCCACTAAATTCATGTACTTAAGCAAACTAATTTCTATGTAGAAAATGGCATGATCATAAGAATAATAAACTATCTGTTGGTATGACCAATCGCTCTTCTAGTTATAACGTTGTGAATAGGTTGAAGTATTCCATTTGTATTTTTTTGATTGCCTACCTCAATCAAGGCATCCCAAATGTATTTTGTTTGATTAATTTTCTAGTTATAATGTTGTGGATAGGTTGAAGTATTTCATTTGTAATTTTTTATTGCCTACCTCAATCAAGGCATCCCAGTAATGTATTTTGTTTGATTCTTCATGTAAGGTTAAAAATACTTCTTTATCAATATTGAGGAAAAATTACTAAACTGAACTGTTTATTTTGTTCATGTCTTTAAAATTTTCTGAAATAGAAGTGTGAGGAAAATTTACTAAACTGAACTGTTTTGTTTGTTCATGTCCAGAGGAAAAATGACTAAACTGAACTGTTTTGTTTGTTCATGCCCAATAAATTTTCTGGACTAGAATTGTGAGGAGCATATGGTTGATTTAACCAAAGAGCTCTTGAACCTGGTTCGTGTGATTATAGATTATATTATTATATTGTTGGTGGGCTTAAATTGGGACTTCAAGATTGGAAAAAAGGTGTGCGTAAGAATTAAGAATTGTGTAAAGTAAACAGTAATCTATTTGTCTACCTGAAATCATTGATTAAAGTCTACCTGAAATCATTGATTGAAGTCTATCCAAAACTGAATTATGTGTATCAAAGTTACTTTGTTTGAAAGCTTTACTAGCCTTTATCCAAAATTGAATCATGTGCATCAAAGTTACTGTGCTTCAAAGCATAACTCAAGGAAACGTGCATTAAAATGTTGTATTCTGTATCCCATTTTCTAAGAGTAGTACTTGGTTGCTTTTCCCATAGAACTCCATTTCTAATTTGATTGGCTACCTCAATCATGGGATCCCAATAATGTGTTTTGTTTGATTGCTTCTCAAGTTAGAAGAAACATTTTGTATTGACATGGAGGAAAATTGACAAAACTGAATTGTTTTATTGGTTCCTAGATCAATTGAAAGAATTCTGGACTAGATTTGTTAGGACGAGCATATGGCTGCAGCTAAGACATTAAGGAACTATCAAAAGAATCCAGGAGATAGCTATCTCGGCATCTATATAAGCTTGATTAGGTAGATAGCTGCTATCTCGCATAAAAGGCTTCAAATCCCATATCGATGATTTTAACTTATCAGCTATATAGTAAACTTAAAATCATCTATATAAGCTTAAATAAGCTTTGCGTTGATGCTGTTTGTGATGTATAATCTTATTAGCTTTGTATATAGTAGCTGTTCTTTTTATATTTGGAGGATCTGAAAATTTATTCTTTTGGGTGGTGATGATTCTTTTTGGGTACCGAGGACGATTGTTTGTGATGTATAATCTTATTAGCTTTGTATATAGGAGCTGTTCTTTTTTATATTTGGAGGATTTGAAAATTTATTCTTGCTGGTGATGATGATTCTTTTTGGGTACCAAGGAAGATAGGCCATTAAGAATGCACCGCTTTGCCTTTTGTTCGGTAAGTGCTTGAGCATATTATAAGAGTTCTTTTCTTTTAGTTTGGGAAGTGCTTGAGCATATTAGGAGAGTTACTTCTTTTTTGTTAGTATAGAAATGACGATTTTTCAGACTTTCGCATTAGCAATATTCAGGTTACTATCAACTCAATATACATCATTAATGTTAGCAATAATATTCTTGGTTAACATTATTCATGCTACTATCAATTCAAAATTCAATGTGATTATATATAAGTTGCATTACATTGTGATTACATCCCAATTTATACATCACAAACAATAAAATCAACTAAAAATAAATTCTAGTTCAGAAATTAAGGAAATTCTAATCGGGCAGATTATAACGGAATCGGGAAGATTATAATGGAATCTACGTCTACCTTGAAGACTAATTACTAATAATTTGCATTGATATACCAAGAACATTCACATTGCACATAAAGATAACATAGCAGACTAGTTGCAGTGTTAAAGATTGTTGCAGATTGTATTTGCTGAAGGAATTGAGTATGTAAAAGTCACAATATGATGGATTGACTTGCCCTACAAAACATTAAATGGAATGTGCTTCGACATGGAGTACTGCTCCGATGGTTCACAACACAATGTTTCATAACGTTTGATTCATGTTCGATGGGAGTGTGACGGACAGTTGAAGACTAATTACTAATAATTTGCATTGATATACCAGGAACATTCACATTAGCTAAATACAAACATATCTGAATATAAACAAAACATGATGGCGATGTGAAATTTTTGGAATGTTTACCCACAATTATACACAATTATACATCATTAGGGCCTTCGCAACACCTCAAGGTAAACATATATTGAAAACGAATATGCATGGAAACCATTACCACAATGGATTAACAAAATACGAGACAATCCTCACAAGCCCAAATCTTAGCACAAGTACTCTCAAACGATTATATAGATTTATTATATGGCTTTAACTGCATAAGCCATTCAAGTAATATTTATAACCTATGTCTCACTGCGGCTAGGCAACAGGTTGACACAGAGACATGGAGATGCCTTAGATGGCTATAACTATATTAGTCATTCAAGTAAAAACCTATGTCTCTGCGGCTAGGCAACAGGTTGACACAGAGACATGGAGATGCCTTAGATGGCTTTAACTATATTAGTCATTCAAGTAATATTTACAACCTATGTTTCACTGCGGCTAGGCAACAGGTTGACACAGAGACATGGAGATGCCTTATATGGATTTAACTGCATAAGTCATTCAAGTAATATTTACAACCTATGTTTCACTACGGCTAGGCAATAGGTTGACACAGAGACATGGAGATGCCTTATATGGCTTTAACTGCATAAGTCATTCAAATAATATTTACAACCTATATTTCACTGCGGCTAGGCAACAGGTTGACACCAGACATGGAGATGCGTTATATGCCTTTTAATTGCATAAGTCATTCAAGTAATATTTACAACCTATGTTTCACTGCGGCTAGGCAACAGGTTGACACAGAGACATGGAGATGCCTTTCATGGACTGCTAGAGATACCACCTAACCACCTAAAATTTCAACGGATGTGGAGGATTTGGCAAGGGACAACACCCAAAATGAAAATATTTAATGTTACATATAGGACCCAGATTAAAGCATAGAAGCTGTCATCATTTAATACAATATAATTCTGTAATAAGGGTGGACTGGCACTTTGGTAACTTTGTATCTCTGAAAATAATTTGTCTTTTGAATGCTTTTAAAATCATCTAAAGCGTATTTGAATGACCAAAACTATCAAGAAACAAAATATAGCTTATTTAAATGCCCAAAACTATAAAGAAACAAAATATAGTGAATAAAGTTTGCTTACAAAATTCTGAGCGTGATGGTGGAATATCTCTGAAGCTCCGAATGACCTAGTTTTGAAATATTATTTGTATGAACTCCGATGCTTGCAGATGTGGTGACCATTAATGATGCAGTTAACATTGGCAAGGTATTCCTGAATTTGTAAAGAATTTCCCATTTCTCCTCGAGAAGGGACACGCTTGGGAATCGTCTCAAT
The DNA here is from genome assembly GCA_001517045.1 of Pseudotsuga menziesii. Taxonomy (NCBI): domain Eukaryota; kingdom Viridiplantae; phylum Streptophyta; class Pinopsida; order Pinales; family Pinaceae; genus Pseudotsuga; species Pseudotsuga menziesii. The sequence continues at coordinate 326,203 of LPNX010951998.1, forward strand.
TTGAAGAAGGTAGGGTAATCCTTTGTTTGCAACGCCTTGTCACAATGAATGTTCATGTTCTTCCCTCGTGGTTCAAATTTTGCAAATTGCCAATGGAGTTTTGGTTAGTTAGTTGGAAAAGTGAGGTTGTTTCATACCATCAAGGATTAAATCCTCCATAGACACGTTTTTCTCTTGGCAAGCTTTCTCGCCTGTGCAATCGCCTGTGCAATCAGGCGTTTCCATGGTTGTTGGGTGACGTGCAAGCCTTTGAGGATCTATATTTCAAAGGGCACCTCTGAAATTCCGTTCAATTAATAAAGTGAACTGAGCCGTCTTAAACACCACAAGAATTCCGTTGAATTATTTAAATGAATTGAACTTTCTACATTTCACAAATTAAAAAAAAGAAAAAAATCTATCAAACTTTAATATTTAATAGTATTTCTCGCTCCCTCATCAACATCCCAGAGTTACTATCAAGTCAATCTTTACTGAAATTTGCTAATCTGATTCACTAATGAAAAACATATAAATTTTTTCACAGATATTGCTTTAAATCAAAGATAAATTGATCGAAACTTATGATAGACCGTTCAGGAATGTGACAAAATTCTCTAAAATCTGCCAGGACAACTACAAAGCCTCCTTTATCAGCCTTCCAAACATACATGACCACCTATATCAAATAAAAGAAACAACGAGTTCAAATAAAAGAAACATCTGAATTCATGCTTAAACAAAAAAAAAGACATAGCCAGCTTAGTATGCTTTGATAGATGACACAACCATTGGCAGCATATTCCCAAGTGGGAGTGAATTGGAAACTTGACTTTTCTTGTACTTAGGTACTTAGCAAGAAATCGAAGCTCCTGCCAGAAATCCTATTCAGATGTGTATATAAGAACAAAAAAACACAATTAATGCAAATGCGGAAGGAATTCATCGCTTCCATGCTTTGATTGGACAAAAATTCACTTCGCAGGGCAAGCAAGCTTGCTTTGGGTAGAAAGCTTGTTAATGGGGAAGGCTCATGGAAACAGCTGTTAAAAAACAAAAACAAAAAAACAAAAAGCTCCAACCTAAACGGTAATTGCAGAATACAGAAGTTTCTAATGGCGGGTCCCTCACCGCTTAATGCCTCCAATTGGTAACATTCTAATACAATTTCCAGTTTTGTCTGGACTTTTCACACAAACATACATAGTTAGGCCTTTTTTTTGGTGAACCACACCGAAACCTCATGAAAGTTAAAGCTGAGAATTCTTGCTCAAAATATTCAAAAATAAATTAAGTTGTGAATTAGTTCATCCAACAATCTATATTTTATAACTATGGAGACGTCGATGATCGTGGCACCCAGAACCGGAAGGGCATGCAAGATTTACAGGCACGTTGCATGTAGAGACTGCACAAGTAGTCAAAGCATGTCAGTTGCCCTCATTTACAACCACGTTGCATGCAGAGCCTGCACAAGTCGTCAGAGCATGCCCTCATTTACAGCCACGTTTCCGACCCATATCGTCAGAGCATGGATGTCAGAGGCTGTCAAAACATGTCAGGTGCAGAGTAAAAAGTGGTTTTTCGTAATAAATGATAAAACAAATACCCCTATACGTTAATGCCAAGTTAAAATTAAATATTAGTCGAATACTCTATGCTAATAATAGCTTAACCACGTCGAAATTCATGACGAGAGACTGGACAAGTGTTCTTCGAGCTCAACCACTTCGAAATGCAATTTTGGTGGTACAAGTGACAGCAAGGGCATTGAGCGACCTCCTCTGCCAATTGAAAATCCTCCAGGCAAATTGGGCAGCTTGAAGTTATGCTATTTCTATCACTGATATGGTCGGCTGAAATAGGAATGCTTATGATCTCGCGAGGCATTAATCGCTCGACATCTTGGGAAATGGTTAAATCGCCACGCACATTAAATGCCGGTAGCCTGCAGACGGGACAAGTGGTATCCAATCTCAACAACGTCGAAATTCTGGAAATGCAACTTTGGTGGTATAAGTGACTGCAATAGAGTTGACCCACCTCCTTTCCCATTTCAAAATGCTCGGCGCACACAGGGCAGAATGAAGTAGTTCTATATAAATGACTGAATATATGTTCTGCTGTAATAACAACAACGGGTACACGGGGTATGTCCCGCAGTACTCTTTGTCTCCAATTTAAAAAGCCTCTTCGGAATAGACGTGGAAAGCGTTCCCATGTTTCACCAAGTTCTGTTATTCTCCGATCTACCTCGACAATGATTTCCACGGGGATTAGATGACCAATGTCGCTCAATTCTCGAGTAAATTCAAGCATCCGTTGAGTTTGGGCTGTTGCTTGCCCAAGTTCTTCATGTTCCCCAAAATCTAGTATAATCTCGTGGAGTGCAGCTAATAATCGTTGTCCGCGTGCAGCTTCCATTTATAATTTAAAAGAATCACTGCTTCCTCTACCGATAATCCGAAACCACCCACTTAATCTGGAGTGATCCGTACAATCAAATTTGTTACACAAAACTGGAATGCCTTTGCCTAGATCTTCATATGATCAGCATACGAGATTGCACTTTGCTCGCTTTAATTTAATTAATAACCAGCTTAGATCCAGTTTTACCCCGCTCTATCATGTGCTGAGAGGGATTAAATATTTCGAGATGCAAACCCTGCTTCAACAATTGCACTCCAAAAAAGGGTTTGCACTACAAATCTGTAATTGCTCTCAGCCTTATTTCAAAGGTCCAGCTTGTACGTATTGTTTTGAAGTGTGTATAGGTGTTTTGATTTTATATATATATATACACCTAAGATTATTAATTATTAAGCCGACTTGTATATATATAGATATATAAGCTGACTTTTTTATGTGACACCTGTCATCTACGTTGAGCACGGAATTACACTTCTACCTCATACCGGGCTGTAGAATGCGCCTCTGGGCGCAATGAAAAATGTAATTGAATTAATAATGAAAAATGTATGGCCAATCCATATAACTCAATCCATAACTATCATTTAAATTTTTTTTTAAAGTTGGAATCTATTCTATTAAAAAAAGAAAAATATGGTAAAAAAAAAGTATAGTGCAGAGAGAATAGGGATTAGCAGGTAGACACGTTCAGTGTAGAGTACCTGACCCTCTCTCTAGGAGGGAAAATAGATCCAAACAACAAGACCCTCCTTTTAGTGAGGAAAATAGGCCCAAAAAGAAAAGAGTGACTTGTACAAAAATGACATGAAGGTTAGTGGAATAGACCATATAGACAAAAAATCAAGCCAAGTAGAAACGACATTCATCACGAGAGGACATAAAACCGTATTCAAAACTTGGTTATGGCTTGTAGTAAGGTTCTTCAACAATTGGGCAACTGAAGCTTGTGGAGACTTGCTGAGTTGGCTCGTCTCTCACATCAGGAGGATCATCACTGAAAGAGTCCATTGCCTGATCGCTAGAGGTATTGTCTTCAACTACTATTTGCAAGGGGCTGCTTTACCGGGAGAGGGGCATTCTTTTTTGCCATAGGTGGGCTAGAGGTACATTCTCCAGCCGAAAGAGTAGAAATGCGACACTGCGGTGGGGGAACGGTGGTGGAGGGAGGAGCAAAAGTAGAAGTTGGGGGAACAGTGGAGACAACAGGAGCAAGCGGTGGGGACGGAGCAGCTGGAGAAGCCAGAGGTGGGAGAGGTGTAGGAGGTGTAGGAGGGGCAAGAATGACAAGTGCCAAAGGCTGGGAGTGAAAACGAAGGATAAGCCTGTGGATAAGCCGGATGAGAAGATTCTTTATAACCGAGTGATTTCTTCTTCGTCCCAGGGTGCGTCCTGCAGCATTGACAACACCAAATAATTCATCCTCCCAGTCGTTTGCCATTTAACGAACCGCATTAGGGATTTCAACATCAAAACCATCCCCATTGGCTTGTGCAAAGAGAGGAATGTGGCATTCCAACTAAGCACCTCTACCTTGACGACCACGACGAGGTGTCCCTCGTTGTCGTCGAGACATGATTGGATAGCGTAGGGTGATTGAAAAATCCAGATCAGGAACAAAATTGCAGAGGATGGAGGAAGCAGAAAGAAACTGGATGCAGAGCTACAGGAACGCACAGGGAAAATGACACAGCTGGAGGAGGAGCCCATGGTTATGGTAGTGGGTAGGTTGGCCAATGGACCATGTTGGCGTAGTTAATCCTCCTTGCGTCAAGGTGATGGTAGTGTCCCATCGTCTGTCCTAGAGAAGGCGACGTCCTGACGTCAAATAAAGGCATGCAGCCATGGAGTTAAGAAGAAGTGGCATCACGCCGGTGGAGGGTTAGCCCAGTCAGCGTCCCCCCTATCCATATTGACATCGCAAGCACGTGCACATTTCAATTTATTTTAGGTTAAGTAATAATATTTATTATTATCAAAAACTTTTGTATATATTTATGTTAATTTTATTATTCCCTACAAGAAGTGATTATTGTAATCTGCTCAGTTTTGATATTTGTGCCACATCCATTAAAAAATTTTAAGATATGATTTTATACTAAGTTTAACATATTTTCCTATGTTTTTAGTCGATACACCTCTTATTGCAAAATAAAAGCTTGTTTTTTTTGCACCTGACTTGTTACATCCTCAGCAATGCCACTGTCATGATCTGACTACTAACATCCTGCATTGTGTAGGCTCTGCAGTAAAAGTTGTTGTAAATGACGGTTGGAAGTAAGGTGAGGCCTTGCATGTTCTTGCCACGATCACCCATGTCTCCATAGTTATAAAATAGATTGTTGGATGAAGTAATCCACCACCTAATTCTTGAGCACGATTCTCACGATTCTGGGCTTGAATTTCATGAGGTTTCGGCATGGTTCACAAAAAAGAAAAAGCAAGGCCTTGTTCACAAAAAAGAAAAATCCCAGCTATGTATCCTTTGTGTGAAAAGTCCATACAAAACTGAAAATTGTATTAGAATGTTACCAATCGGACACATTAAGCCGTGATCCAGATCCTTGCTTTAACGGAGAAGGTTATCATAGACTTAAGCCATTAGAAACTTCATACATTCTGTAAATTTGTCTGTTGGTTCAAGCTTTCAAGCATACATTCTGTAAATTTGTCTATTGGTTAGCTTTCAAGCATACATTCTGTAAATTTGTCTAATTGTTAGCTTTCAAGTGCAATTACTGTTTAGGTGGCGTTTTTTTTTGTCTTTTTTAGAGTTATAGGAACAACTACAACTCTTTGATATTTTAAATTAAATTAAAATGATAAACTTAAGGGTCTTATCTAGTAACAAAAACCATAAAAATGTTTAGAGGAAAAACAATTCAGAAGCTCAACACGAAAGTTAGCTGGTCAGTTTAAAACAAACACGGTATCTCGATAATCAAAGGAAACAAGGGAATGCCATTTGAGAAAACAGTTCATATTCATTTTTTTTACGGATTTGCTTGCGGTTTCTGTCAGCTCCTCCTTCAGTTCAAACAGGTTAGTAACCAAAATTCAAATGAATTTTCGCTATCTGTGTGCATATTTTATTTTATTTTTTCTTTATTTTTGGGTGAATTTGGGGCTGATTTCCCGGGTTTCAATTATCTCAATTATGTGAAGGATTGATCAATAATTTATACAACGGGATCTAATTGATGGGAGATTTCACAGGATACGAATTTTGCTTGTAGGTTGTTGGTTTTGGCAGAGAAAACCTTTTTATCTGCAAAGCCTTATGTTCATGGGTGTGGGCGTGAAATCAAGGAAGATTATGAATTTATAATATTTGCATCAGAAGGCCTCTGGGAGCATTACTCTGACAACGAAGCTACACAGATCGTGCATGGTTATCATTGCAAGGTATGTGCAACAAAGTTATAGTTTAATGGATGGAGTAACTTAATCATTGAACAAATTAAATTCTTTCAGCTGAAAATGTTATCCCTAGACCTTTGTTTAGAATTATAATTCAGTTTGATTGAAGGGAATTATTCTAAGAAAACTTTTTCAATGAGATTTTCCCAGGTGTGTTTTTCAATATTGGGGAATGAAGCCACATTATTCATGGTTCTTTTTTCTTTAATAGTTGCTATAGTAGGAGTTGCTTCCTACCTTTCGGGACTGCATCACCTACGGGTTTGGACTTCCAAGAGCTTGGCTTCCAACAGTGCATCATCCATGACAACTTGGGCTCTCACACTACTCACCTTTGGGTACTTATAAACTATAATAACTACATATTTATATAACTTTGATCAAAATTATGATTTCTAATTCATCTATGAATTGAGTAAAACCTAGTTATTTTCACTCACAAAAAAAACTGGAGGTTGGCATGAAGGAGATTCATATTAGTGGCAGAAACAGAAAGTTGGTATGTAATATACACTAAAGTTCATTATTCCTTTCAGAGTGTTATGCTATGGTATGGTATGTAATCACTAGGTAGAATGAGCCTATGGTATGTAATTATTGGCTATAATGAGTGTTAAAAACGAATTATCCAAAATTATGAGCTTCTTATATATAGCATATCTTAATTCTTTATACCAGTGTTGAAAAACTATTCAAATAATTGCCGACTTTTTAAAACATCGCGAGTTTTTCACTAAGCCGAAAAATCGGCTAGAAAAAATTGCGACTTTTTAACTTTTTAAAAAGTAAAAATCACGACTTTACTTTTTTCCAAAAAGTCTCGACTTTTCTCGACTTTTTCCTAAAAATATCCATTTTTGTTAAAATGGCTAAAATGGCTAATTTTCAAAAAATTTGTCATTTTAGCCATTTTGTTGCATACTAGCACCTTTCCTCTACCCTATAAATATTTCAAAACTTTGTTCTATTTGAAGATCAAACCATGCCACGATAATCTATACAAAATATGTATTCGTTTACCAAAGATCACAATGGTAATTGAATTACTTTTTTCACTATTAGGAAATTTTTTGAGCAAACATATTTTGAGTGATCATCATAGCACATTGTAGGAAAAAGAGAGCAATGTTTCAAGTCGTAGATGATTTAGGGCTAAATGTGAGGCTCATCGGCAAAAATTCGATTTGGGAGGAGTGAAAAATACATCTATGACTTATCAGCAATACAAAACAAGAAATATGTTTAATGGGTGACAACCAAATCAATAAAATATATCTTTCAAAAATTAGGTTTAAGTCATAAGATGGAAGGACAAATAAAAAACATTAATGAAAACCTTCTATAAACCTAATCATTGGAGTAGGGAAAAATATAAAATATGAATGGAAAACTCAGGACGAGAGCATTGATATTAGATAGCTAGATGCTAGTTTTCCTCGAATACATTTATATATGTGATGTCATGTTGTATTGGCTATCCACTTTCGAGTCCTTGATTGCACAAATATGATGTTTCATGATACAGTATCGACTTTGATGTATCATTTTATATTTGGCATGACTACATGATGATGATATATATCAATGCTTTCTCCATATTTATGTTCCAATGTGTTTATCTGATGTTATTGTTGCTTTAAATGTTTAAAATTATGAAAAAAATGAATGTATTTTGTATTTTTTAATCTTTGTAGATTTTTCTCGATTTTTCCGCCGATGTTACCAAGAAGTTGTATTTGAAACCCTTGCTGACTTTTTCAACATTGCTTTATAGTAACCAAATAATTCCAAATTAGGTGTAAATTAAATCTAAAATAGTAGTACTTACACTACACAGCTAGTACTAGTACTAGATAGCTAACAGTTCTTAGTTAACAGTTCTTAGTGCATGTGGACTATAGCTACTCTACGAACTAAAGCTAATAGTCAAATGTGAAAATAGTATAGCTACTCTACGAACTAAAGCTAATAGTCAAATGTGCAAATAGTATAGCTACTCTAAAAACTATAGCAAGTAGTAGTATCAAGTGCTTGTACTTACTAACTGTTTGTTCACTTGTAGTTGTTTGTTTGCTGAAGACATTGTAAACAGTTAGGGAAGGGAAAATTTATTACTTGTAAAAACTCCATTGTGGAACCCTCAATATACATGTTAGAAATATCAATAAGTCACTGTTCTAACTCACCCATTGATAAGAGCGTGCATGGTGCTTAAGGTTTGGCTTATCATGCAGAGGAAGAATGACATTTCTATATGCAAAATTTATCAGGTCTAGTGGTTGATTAGCCTTGGAAAACTACCATCCTCACCATCTAGTTTTATGTTGTATTATTTGTTTGTAAAATAATGATATATCATACCGCTATGATGTTTTGTAAGGTAAACATTTAGTAACTTTGTATTTTGTATCTATATGCAGATAACGTTGGAATCATTTCTTATTATTTTGTGTGGAACAAATCTCTTCTAGATCTTATTCATTCAGGGTGGATTCTTTGGAGGAAATTAATGTTCATACCAGGACACCTACGTAGCCACAACTACAACTACAGCCGAGCCTCAGAAAGGAAGCACAACTATGACCTCTTCAGTTTAATAGTAGATCATTTGTAAACTATCAGGGTTTGATGAATGAATTTGTGGTTCTTAGCTGGAAAATTAATGCAGAGGAGGGATGGTAACTTTATTTCGTTTTGGAATGTGATACATGACAAATCGGTTCTGAATTTCAGAAATGGAATGTGATACACGACAAATTGGATCTGAATTTCAGAAAACCTGTGCAGTTACTTTGTCAATTTAGGTTTAACAAGTTGGATGTTTATACATTCCTTAGCATACATGGATCAGCATACACGAATCAGGAATCACTTCGAACATAAGTTTGTGTAATATGTAAATATTTAATTATTAAAGAAATATGTCTATCTTCAACAAAAACCTTTCCTCATGCGTTGAATTTTTCTATTAATTATTTTTTTCTTACTCGGCTCTCCACGAATAAACAACCAAACCATAAAAAGAAAGAGATGTTGCGTGTAACTTTAAGTGGTTAATAACTACATCAAGTATCCAAAAACTTATCATTATTATTGAACATGAGGAGAAAATAACTCTCTATTTGTCTACCCATGGCATAGGTTCTATTTGTGAGTCTTCACTTGAGCATCTACTTTATACCTGCAACCTTGAGAAACAAAGGCGGTTGGTCGAGCTTTCAACAACGAGATACTTCGTTCACTTATATTAAATTTTCATGAATCATTAGTCAACAACTTATCATGTATTCATATGCCATTACACTAGAAATCCAAATCCAAATCAGTGGACATCAATCTAATTATAGCATCTATAATATCCAAATAATAGAAGCATTGCAGTCTTTAAAATATGTTCTCATAAGTGCAGTGGTTTCATTTTTCTAGTCAATCTTCTTCATGAATGGTTATGTTTTCCTAGTTAATCTTCTTCTTGAATGGTTATGCATTTCTAATAATATTGATATGATGGAAGCAATGTTTAATACTTCTTGAGAGTCAAATGTTTTTAAATCATTGCTTTTAAATTGTTATTAAAAAAAAATACCTTATAAATTTTCAATTTTTAGAGTGTTTTATATTTTATACTATAATTAAATTAATTACATAAAATTAAAGTTTAAACTAATTTTTTAAAATACTAAATTTCGTTTATGACTATTATAAGTATTGAGATTTACAAGCATGTAACTAATTTCTATGTTCATGTGTTTGAAATAAACATTTCTCTTATAATTAAGACACTACTTCAATAATTTTCAAATTATTAGTTAGAAAAAATAACTTATAGAAATATAAGTAAATACAATTTAGATTAATATTTATACGTATTAATTACTATACATGTTAATTCAAGTTAAAAAGTGTTTCATTTTATAAAGTTAATTTAATTGGTTGTTGTGACTAATGTTGGTTCTTTGGTTGGTTTGGTGATAACAAGTATTAGGTTCAAATCTCCTAAATAACTTATAATATTATACATTAACAAGTTATTTAGGGATTTTATCCACAAATGTAACGAAACATCTATTTGATTTCTCTACAAAATTTTTCTCTAAGGAAATGTTTTAAAAGTGCTTAGATTGTCTTTGGAGTGTTGTCAGCAATAGAAACAATCTCAACTTGGGCGTTTGCAACAATCTCAGCCTCTTACTCGAGCCCCTATATCCTCATTCTTTAAACAGAGCCAAAGGAAATTGTATTATGCAAAGACATAAAAGATGATTATATCTGAACTCAATTCATAAGTTGCCAAACAACCAGCCACTAAATTTACAAACTTCTGCTGGAAATTAAGGTATTCCAATGACTGAAATGAGATGAAAATGGTTAACGCTCAAACCATGCATTCCTATGCGAGTTGTGAGTTTCACAATGAGGTGGTTAGCATTATATAGCAGCTATTGAATGTAGAAATATTGCAACCTTCAAACATCAATTAGATTTGTCTAGAGGGCTATTAGGCATACTATCAATGTCCAGAAGTATTCCAATGGATTAAATGGGATGAAAATAGATGCATTAATATTAATACAAATGTATGCATTAATATCTAAGCCATCTACCTTACCTATGGCAAAATCACCCATACTAAATCAATCTTCCCTACCTCTGGCAAAATCACCCATACTAAATCTATTTCCTTCCCAAAATCACCCATATCAACGAAAACAGAAAAGCAAGGAATAAGCAGTTACACTGGTTTTGATCTTGTTTTTAATAATAATTTAATAAATTTAAAAACTAATAATATGATTTATCCTTTAATAAGTTTAAAAATTAATAATATGGTTTATAATTTAAAAAATTCTAACAACTTTCATAGGATGACGTAATGTATCTATATAATAAATACACATTTAAAAAACATATAATCTTTTATCTATATTGACATGCATTCACCTCACCTTTAGTGAAAAAGGTTTTTTTCATGCATTTTCATTTTCTATTCAAACTTTCATATACACATACATTTGAATGCAATTTCTTATAAATACAAACAAAGTAAATTACTCTATTAACTTGAAAACGATATTAGTTTCAACTAACAAAATTTAAAATAATAAAAAAATTTAAAATTCATTCCTTTTCAATGATGCTACATTCCCTTGATCAGCACTCATTTTTGTTTTTGAAACAAGAGCTCACGGGCCTACCATAAAATGAAGTGAGCGCATATGCACATAAGAGACCCAAATGGTGTTTAAGGTATCTTGAATAAGATATTTTGTTTCTGAAATAAGAGCTCACGGGCCTACCATAAAATGAGGTGAGTGCATGCACACAAGAGACCCAAATGGTGTTTAAGGTATCTTGAATGAGATATTTTCTAGGGCTAGTACACTTTGCCGTGTAAGGGGCTTGCAAATTTCATGGTTAGGTTTTAACCCAATTGAGGTACCGATGACTAGATGCACTAATCCCATCTTATTGAGCATGTAAGCAACCAAGGGAAACAATAATGTAGTTACTTTTAATTGAAAATTTGATGAATTACTTTTGGTAAATGAATCTAACATAATTTGTTTTTTTATTTCTCAATGTTGAAATTTTGTGAGTGTTTTTTGTTTTATTTTTTGGAAGGAAAAGATTGTTTCTTATTTTAATGTGAAACACAATTGATTATTTATTCGAATTGATTATTTGTAAATTAACAAAACAATGAATAAACATGAACAGAGATGTGCTTGTGGATGTTAAATTTATGTCTATTGCTTGAAAGCAAAACAATCCATGAAATCCACTGGAGGAAAAAGATATATGAAATATCACTCTTGAGTGGGGACCATGAAAATAGAAACCAAAGAATACATTACATAATTTTACTTATACATTTGCTTGACATAGATCATTTGAAGTTAGTTTACATGACTAAAGGTAATAAACAACATAAATTTATAACAGTCATAATCAAATATCTATAACAAAATGATGGAAAGCTTGGTCTACCTACACATGTTGTTTCATGTTTCCATGATTTGTACAAGGTATGCTAACATCCAAATGACTCAAAATAAAGTATATATGCACATGGTAAAAACTTCATGAAGTAAGGAGTCAATACACACCATTATAGATCCATAACTCCTTGCTTTTTCTATGGCATGCAAGGATGACTAACTCTACTATATAATGGTGTTTTTATACCTTTGATTATGACATGAAGATATCATTAACATATATTAAAATGAAACTTCCATTTAAACATCATTACAATTTATATATAAGTAAAACAATCCATCAAATTTTACGCCATATGAAAACACTTTTTTATTTTTATATTTTTGCCAAATTTTTATGGATGTTATGTAAATATATTTCATTACAATAGTTACAAGACTGAAAATTAGTGTGTACATAAGGGGAATTGTGATATTTTTTACTATGACTACTAGTCATATTGCGCACAAGATTTTGGGATATTGCTTGCCCATGTAACAAATTCTTTGACATTGTTTTATTGTTGTAAATTAAAAATAGCATAATGCAATCTTAAGCCAAAATGAAATATTATATATATATATATATATATATATATATAAACATCTTGTACTACAATTTAACATAAAATTGAAATAAAAAATGTAATTCAAACAATCCTAGATCTGAAAATCTACACAATACTCCTAAATGTAATTTAATAAAAAAAATTGTAAACTAATAACATTAATTAACATGGATGATAGTACGTAAGCCGGATCATCACACTCCAACATCGATATTTCACTTTGCATTTTAAATAACATTTTGCATTTTATCTTTGTTGAAGGGTATTGTTCTTTAAAGGATTCAACAACAACACTTCTTTGATTTGGTTGTTTGTGGTTGTTAGCGATATTGTAATTGGTTTTCAAGGAGCATGGCTATTGAAATTGATAGAAGGAAATTACTGAGAGCTAAATTTATTACCAGTGAGCTTGATGATATATTCAGCCTGAGCATTACAACAATGGTATATGAGAATTTTAGCAAAATACATATGTAATGATTTTCTTGTAAACAAAACTTGGATCTTTTAAATTGTACACATTTTTCACCTACATCCTACACGTTTAGTGTCCCATTATAGACTCCAGCAAGCTTTAAATTAGATGGTTTTCCTGGGGAAGTTGTGTAAGTAGATCTGTTCAGAAGAACAACAAAGAAAACATGAGGTTGACATGATCTTCAACAGGTTGAATCAAAACAACAAACATAAATGTGAGTTTTGAATATACTTTCCAATACAAAAATTTCCAAAGAGTGCAATATTATGTTCTTTTGTAGGATACTAATACCCCCTATTCTATGGGGAAATATTTGCTTCATGATTCTTGATGCAACCTCAAATTTAGTGTCTTGAGAATCCACTGAAGCCATATAATATGTCTCCCATAACCTTCTCTACAAGTATGAGGTTTTATTTAATGAATGGTTCCATCTATCACAAAAGAAAATCTACAACACTAATATAAAATATACAACCTTTCAACCATTAAACTTATAAAATGACTGAAAAGTTGAAGCCAAATTGGACGTATTAAAGGAATATTTATGGTAAAGTTATTTAAGTACATTTTTCATTGATGTTTAGAGTGCAATATTTAATTTCCAAATCTTCTTTCTTGATCGTGTGGATTTTTAATGTTAAAGTTTAACAAATAACAAACATAGAGACATGAAGCATAAAATATGAGATAACACACAATGGGATATTGATTTCCTCAAAAATATAATTTCTTATCATTATTAATCAAATGTACATATAGGACTACATAACAACAAAATCATGGTTAATACTGTGGGTCATAGAATACCATGGACCACAGATTCTAGTTAAGGTGACCAAATCAGCTACTCAACTAACTAACTAATTAATGCACGATTAAGCATAGAGAAATGTTGAGATTACTATTCTTAAAACACCCCCTAAATATTTTAATGTCCCTTTTTAATAAATTTTATTAAAATGACCAATTTTTCACCTTTTTCATATTTCGACCTCTGACTAGTTTTGGTGTCTAGGTCTCCAAATTAACCCAAATGATCCCAAACATTTTGAGAAGGTATATGAATGATATTAAGACTTTAATATTATGTTAAAGGATTATTTATGACCCTTGAAATACTTCTGCAAACTTGTTTAATATTCTGGCCAATGTAGGATTTTTCACTAGCAAATTGGGGTTCCAATTCCGTGAGGGTAAATGCTGAAAATTGATTTCCAAATGCTCCCAAACACACTCGAATTTTTGAATAGAGGGAAAGGATGTTTAGGGAAAATTATTAAGGTATCATATGAATAATTATCCCATTGGTAATGGCTGTTATAACCCTTTCCCAAACAACTACAAAATCACTAGTTCGACCATTGGGGAAATGACACCAAATCTTCTCCAAATGCAAATAAAATGAGTAAGATGACTTAAAATTATTAAGTGATGGATATGAAAATTTTAATACTCATAAATTGAATTCCATTAATCATAAATATATCAGAGAAACATTCTTTCATTTAAAATCATCAGCATTACAATGGCATACATCAATACAGTGGGGAAATGGTCATTGTTTGCTCATTAATAATCGCTTTTACATAAAACCATTTGGTATTTAAACCTGATACTTAATGAATACTAAGAAAAAATTATATTAAGCTTATTAAAATAAGAAATATACCATGATAATATATCCCAAAGAGTACAATATCTCACCCAAATCGCAATCCCCCCATGAGCAAGAATATGCAATAAAGATAGTAAATGGTTGAGAGAATGTGATGCACTAGAATAAACTAGGAGCTTCCATGTATATTAAAACTGAAAATAAAACTCCATTAAATATTCATGAAATACCTGAATGGCCTCTCCAAACACCAACTTGGATGGGAATCTTTCACCCTCGAAATTGGCTAAGGAAAGAAACTAGTCATCCACTAGCTCTCATTGAGATTCACAAATGAAAATTTCTCAAATGATCAAAATACCTTATATTGGTTGATCCATGTATTTTATAAACATACTTATAATTCTAAGGTTAGCAATCCATCCACAAACTCAAGCCAATTCGAATTAGGGTGTGTGCTCAATATTTTCCATGTGTCCTCCCTTCCCTAGCCTTCCATCTTCACCCAATTTGAGTAGGAACAAATTGAGCTTCCCAAATCACGTGAGAACCTCCTTGAAAGATATATTTAGTCCTCACACATCATAATGGTCATACTTTAACCTTCAGGTCTGCAATATGTCATAAATTTCATAGCATCTTCATCATTGGTGTCATAGATGTCATAGATGTTAGGGGATCTAGCCCAAGTGTCCAAGAAGCTCTCATTTGAATATTCCTTTCCCATGTAAAAATTTCCTTCCAAATTATACCTATGATGCATATGCCAATTGTATTATCCTTCTAAATTATCCAAGAAAATTAGGTTTCCCATGTATTCGAAATTGCAAGAGGAGGATGCCATGTGGCACATAAATTCTAGCTTGTGTGGGCCCCATAATATCCATGTGTCTCCATGCTCCATTGCCACTTAAATTTTCTATTTTATTTATTTAATTAGCTCCATTTTTAAATATTTATTCCATTCTAATGTATGAACATCATTTATTAACTCCCTTATCAAAATTCCGAATGTATCCATCCAACCTAGGGAACTAGTAGGATTGATGGAATTGTCCTGCTATGAAATTATTAATTGGGGACATGGAAAATCTCAAATAAGATGCATGATATTACTATCAATTCAAAAAATATGTCTGCTGGTCTATGTCTCGCCTAGGCTTACATTTCACTCAAAATAATTAGCTTTACTTTCTTCCTTGATGTGTACTTGTGCTTCTTCATCTTTGTCTTCTCAATATTAATGCTAAGTAGTCGATGTTCTTCAACGTCTTATTTGAATTCTAAAACAATGTGCAAATATTTTTCTTCTCTTTCAGCATGGTTTTTCTTTCTGTCCATTTTACCCACACACTAAAAAAATTTGTTAGAAAAAATGTGAATATATTTCATCTACTCTTGCAGAGCATTCACATCTTCGTATTTATTGATGACAGTTACTTCATAATTCTCATTGGCTTCTCAATCCTTGAAATCCTTGAAAATTTCTCAATGAACTTTCGATAGTAACCTCCTAATCCAAAAAATGATCTTATGTTTGTGACACAAGTAGGGATAGGCCATTCTTCGATGGATTTAATATTTTATGGGCCGATATCTATCCCTTTCTCAAAAATGATGTGACCTAGATATTGTATCGATGGTTTATAAAAATCACATTTGCTAAACTTGGCGTAAAGTTGGTGTTCTGGTAACATGCGTAGTACTATTCAGATATGTCCCTTATGTTCTTATTTACTCTTTGAGCAAACAAGTATTTCCTCTATAAAGACCAATACAAACTTATCCAGGTATTTACTAAAGATATTGTTCATAATGCACATAGATTTTATTTGGTGCATTGGTTATCCCAAAAGGCATTACTACAAACTCGTAATGGCCGTATCGAGTCCGAAAGGAAATTTTTTGTATTTATTCATCACATATACGTACCTTATGGTATCCATATCACAATTCGATCTTTAAAAATATATTTTCTCCTCTGACTTGATCGAACAAGTCACCGATCCTAGGGAGTGGGTGATGGTTCTTGATTGTCATCTTGTTGAGTTGTTGCTAATCGATACACTTTCGCATCCTCTTGTTCTTCTTCTTTATGAAAAGTATAGGCTCTCCCCAAGGGGACATACTAGGTCATATATAACCCTTCCCTATCAATTCCTGTAACTACAACTTGATCTCCACTAACTCAAGTGCACTCATGCGGTATGGGGATTTTGAAGCCGGTACCGATCTTGGTGTCAGTTCTATGGAAAAATATCAGTCCCATTTTGGTAGTAATCCTAGTATTTCCTCAGAAATCCATCCTTAAATACCACGAGAATAGGAAAGTACTCAATTTGTTGTTCTCTCTCAGTGTCTACATCCTGGATATTAACTGCAAAAAGGTTGCAGTCATTCCTAGTACATTTCTTCACTTATAAGGAAGATATCTGTCTAACGAAAAATTTCTTCAGTAAGCCCTGAATCATTGTTTGATTTCCTTGGTTTTCTGTGCACAAGATTGATTTGTTTAGACAATCCAGCATGTCATGGTTTTGTTCCAACCTGTCCATGCCTATAAGTACGTTGTACGATCCTAAGGGTAATATATTTAGATCTACCTTAGTTGGAAAACCATTCATGTATACCTCATAGTCTCTTAGTAGTTCTGAAACCTTTCTCTTCGTACCAGTGGTAGTTGTACTATCCATGGTTTCTCATGTTTCACTTTGTTTAGTTTACACGTGTCAACAATCTTGGGGGAAACATAGCTTCGGGAAGCACCAAGACCAATTAAAATTGAAAGATAAGTGTTTGAAACATTTCCTTCTATTTCAACCATAGTGGCTTGATGGTGTGCTTACTGGTCGAGAAGTGCTGCATAAATTCTAGGTGTACTAGTCATGTTCTCTACTATTGGGTATTCTTGCAGGTTGTGTAGGACTCCATTAGTATTATTTAGACAATCACTAACATAATGGGACCCTTAACATGTCCAACAACTAACCTACAGCAGGGAATCCTTGGCTCCTCTGTTTTTTGTTGGTTTGTTGGTATTTGGTGTGAGCACATTTAGTTGTACACCTGTCTTGATGAAATTTATGTTAGACAGAAAACTATTGTCATGTTTTTTGTATGGAGGTGGTTTAAAAAAAGGTTTTTGGTTGTCCGAGAAGGTACTAGAACTGTCTCAAATTCGGTTTATATTTTCCTACCTCAGTTGTTCATTCTCATAACAAAGTCTAGCTTTGTGTAAGGTAGTGTCCAGGGTTTTGGGTAGGTCAAACTCAATTCTCTATCAAAAATTTGGAGGAAGGCATCCCAAAAATTGTTGTATCTTGACATTTTCATCCTTTATGTAAGGTACTTAATGTACCAGATCCAAAAATATTTTGATAAAGGAATCCATGCTCATAGAGCCCATCTTTAACTCATGAAACACTTTGAATTTTTTGTCAAACAATCTTTCAAACGTGTACTTTTCTTGGAAATTCTACAGAAAGTACTCTAGCTGATCTCTTTTAATTAATATTTTTTTTTTAATGTTTTATATCTATCTTCCATTTAGCCATCTTTCCATTTAGGTTGTAAATGGCCAGTCGGATTTCATCTCACTGGAGTAGTTGTGTAATTGAAAGTATTTACTCATACCCAGGAGCCATTCTTCGTCCTTTTTCCCGGTATTCATTTCTCCTTCATAGGTTTGGTATTTTATCTTTTGAAATTCTCCTTGAAGGTTGTCATCATTTTTCCTCCTTTTCTTGTAAGGAGAGAGTGAACCATCACCGGAAAGACTGTGATTCTCCCTTTTTGGAAGTGCAGGTGTGTGTTCTTCTCTTCGACCTTCCTTTGGACTACTATTCCTTCTTTTATGATGTTAATTTTCCTTGGATTTATTGGTTGAATGCATAGGTATTCCATGAGGGTTTACTCCCATCATGTTCTAAATTAAAGCTTCATTTATTGGTTTCTATTATTTTATCTCATTCATGTTATCATCTTTGAAGCTTTGTATCTCCTTGCAGTCTCTATTTCATCTTCATTAGGTCAGAATTTATTTCCACCACAAGTTCCTCTTCTTGCCTTATGGAATTCAGATTCCCTTGTCAATTGTTGTCCTCTTATGAATCCATGATTTGGACTGTTCTTTAAAAATATAATTTAAACATTTAGTAACAAATAACCTTCTGTTAGTTCACAAAATTACAAATACAATTTTGAAATGTTTATTTCAGAAACGGATTTTCAGTATCGCCCATTAGATCTCTAAGTGTTTGAAACTGGGCTCTAATACCACTTTTAATGTCCCTAAAATACATAAAAAAAGTGTAGGGATATTAATACTGCTAAGGTCTAAAGGACATCTATACTTAACTTCATATTTGTAAGCATTGTATATGACTTATACTTAGGTTCATGTTTACGTTTTTGTTCTTTTATGGTTTTCTGTTTTACGATGATGTTCAGTGTCATTCTTTCATGTATTGATGTATTTGTAGTTATGTATATTTTATTTGTTTTATTGATTCTATGATAACTATTGAATTCCCAAAATCAAATGTATTGGTAATTGAATGTATTCTCATTATTAATCAAATGTATATATAGGACTACATAACAGCAAAACCATGGGTAATACCATGGGTGAAAAAATACCATGGTCCACAAATGACCAAATCAATTACCCAACTAACTAACTAATTAATGCACTATTGACCATAGTTGATGGTTCATATTACAATTCTTAATTCACCCCCTTAATCTTAACTAGGATAACACACCCCCTTAATATCAACTAGGATGCCTGAGATTACTATCAGTGCAAAAATATGCATGTCAGTCTATGTCTCACTTAGGCTTACATTTCACTCAAAATATCAAGCTTTACTTTCTTCCTTGATGTGTACTTGGGATTCTTCTTCTTTGTCGTCTAGATCTTAATGCTAAGTAGATGTTCTTCAGCTTCTTCTTTAACTTCTGAAACATAGTGCAAGTCTTATTCTTCTGTTTCAAGATTGTTTTTCGCATTGTCCATTTTACATGCACACTAAAAAAATTTGTGAGAAAAAATGTGACATATATTTCAGCTCTTATTGGAAAGCATTCACATCTTCATGTTCCTCAACGAAAGTTACTTCATCATTCTGATTGATATCTTCATTTGCTTCTACCCACTATGCATCCTTTAGTGCTTATTCAAAAAATATGGGCTTATAGAAAAACATAGCATACTATATATGTTCATCTATTATGGGAGCCTACTCATATATCACCCTCAAACTTCTAGTTTTTTGGTTTTGGGGTGGACGTTACGCTAGTGTTTATTTTTTGCAGCTATCAACTGTCTATTGCTCATTCTAAAAAACTTTTTCACATTCTGCATTGCTATCAACTATCTCTTGCTCATTCTTGACAATTCTTGCATCTTATATGGTTCTACAAACTGTCTCAGTCTCACAAATACTATCACTCACATCACTCGACATAGCTACATTAACAAGTTTGATTTCATTCTCATCAACAAACATAACTGGAACGATAATCATTGTTGGGTTACTTGATCAATTACTTCCTCAAAGAAATAGTCTTCTCGACTGTCTTCTGATGCTTTACGTGACTTGAAAAATCATCTTCTTCTACAGTTGATTCCTCACCAAACACTTCTTTCTGTATATCCATGGTATTTTTGGAGTATTGACTTCTGAAATGTAATGAAAAATGGAATAATTTATATCGTCTTGTATGAAACTTAAGGAAACAACTTGCATTCTATCTTTTTGGAACATTGTCAAAATATTAAATGCATCTGTATCAATGTGATCCCCTTCAACTAAGAAATGCCACAATTCTTGTGACCTTAACAAATTACTTACTTTGATTTCCCATCAATCATAATTGTCTCCATCAAATATTTTCCATAATCCTTCTCATGTTAAGAGATTTCTTACCTTTTTAAACTCTTATGGTATTGATTCTTGTAGCTCCATCTTCAAGCTTCAATATTCTTCAATCTTCTACAATATTCCTCTAAAAAATGTTGGAACGTTGTCCAATATTTTGGCTAAGAATCAATAGTGATACAAAAAACAAAGAGATGAAGATGTGATTTGTTCCCATCTTGATCAACAGCCTAAAAATGTAAGATCATGTCTCGAGGTGGGTGTTTCCACATTGTGAAAAGTCTTACCCAATACAAAAGGAATGGATCAGGCCTTATGCTTTGATACCATGTTAAAGTTTAAAAAACAAATAAATGAAGCATAAAGTATGAGAGAACACACAATGGGAATATTGATTGCATGGGGAAGATAATGCATTATCATTATTAACCAATTGTATATATACAACTACATAACATCAAAACCATGGGTAAATACCTAGATGATAGAATACTATGGGTCACAAAATATAGGTAAGGTGACCAAATCAACTACTCAACTAACTAATTAATTAATGCACTCTAACGAACCCAAAATATACACGAGAAATTTCTAATCAAAACACAAAAAAGTACAAAAGAGGTTAGACTCACCTACTTGAAGATAATGGTGGAAAGATACTTGGAGAATCAGTTACTTCCAACCATAGAAGAGAGTAGCACCCCAACTAGATCAACTCCACCCCCGAGCTAGATCACCGCCATGCACACTAGAATAGAAAGTAAAAATTCCACGTGGCACTATCTCTCAGAGTCCATAACAAGCTCAATGATGAAATTATGAAAGGGAGAAACAATCAGCAGATGGACTCACCAGAAAGTTTCTCCATGCACAACACAACATCTCGTGCTATTCCAGTGCACAATATATATAGCATTTTCTCTGGTCTTATGTCATCCCAATCTAATATCCAATCAATCCATAAATCCCTATGATTTAATATCTTCTATGGTAGTTAAGTTTTAGATTGGATTTTATTGGTAGAGATCTCTCTTTATTGCTTAAACATGTTCTCTTGTGCCATGGTGGTGTCCCCTCATGTAAATAAATTCTCCAAGTGTCTTTTCCTTTTATTAATAATAAAATAATAGTTTGTTGTGCAAAATTTCACTCACACCTCTTGTGAGTATTTTCGAGTTTTTAATTAAATATTACAAAATATAATTGTTTTCAAAATTATTTTCACAAATAGAAAATAATAATGTATTGGGGGTATTACATTTCTCCCCCCCTTATTCTTAACACCGTCCTTGGTGTTCTTTTATTATGATCTCTCTTACTCATTTCAGAACATGGAGGGATATTCCTTGTGCATTTTATCATCCATTTCCCATGCTTCCCTTTGAGGATTGAAGTGATTCCATTGCACTTCTATTTGAATGTTGGCTTGATTTTGTAGCATAAGATGCACAAAGGATGTATCTGGAATACAACATCCGGTTCTACAGGAATTGTATTCTAGTCAATTACACGAGTATCATCATGCACATATTGTTTTTAATAAAGAAAAATGAAATACATTGTATATTTTGTAGTAGTTGAGAGTGCAAGTTTATAGGATAGTAACCCTATCTTATCTAACACTTAGAAAGGTCCATAATCCTGGGTGCTAGCTTGGAACATCTTCCCAAATTCAAAGCACTATTTTTCAACTTTTACCTTTAGGTATACATGATCACCAATGTTAAACTCTCTTGGAGTTCTTTTTAATTTTGTGTTACTCTGATGTCGATCCTGGGAAACTTTTAAGTTTTGTAGCACTTCCTTCACCATCTGTTCCATCTCATTTAATATGTCCGGTCCTAAAACAATCTTTGTTTATCCATAGCATACATTCGCAACATGTATTCTAACACTTGGTTAGATCTTTCAATTTTCCCATCTATTTGATGATGATAAGCAGTATTGAAATTTAGTTGAGTATTGAGACCTTTAAACATGGAATTCAAACAAATTACTTGTAAATTTTGCATCGCTATCAGAAATTACAACTTTCGGAATTCGATGCAATCAAACAACCTCTTTCATAAGAATACCAGCTATGTTTATTTCTTTAAAGTTTATTTTCACATGTATGAAGTGTGTAACTTTACTTAATTCATCAACAACTACCATTATTTAGATAACTCATTCAATATTAATTGCTTATCTTCTTCAGAATTTGATATATTTATATAATCTATTTTTATAGATTGTAAAGTCTTTTGAGCATATAGAATAAACTAAGGAATCATTTCGGATTTATTGTGATTATTCAACATTGAAATTTTTTGGTTCGAATGCCTATGTTCTTCTTCCAAAAACTCCGAATTCCAAATTGGACCCTCTATTAAAGAAGTATGTCTTTGTTGGTTATGGTGATGGAGTTAATGGATACAAATTATCGGATCCTACTACCTATAAAATAATCATTAATAGAGATGTTGTCTTTGATGAGTATTTTTCATTAAAGTTAGATATATTAAAAGTTTAAATGAAATAGGAACAAGTGACACAAATTAGACAAATTTAGCTCAAGAATCGGTCATGTCAAGAAAAGGAGCATGAAGAAGTTTTTTAGGAAGAAGATGAATATGCAAAATTGTTCGACAAAAATGTGGAAATGCCAAACTAACTATGAGGAGATCAACACGAACCATAAGTCCACTTATAAGGTATGAAGACTATGTTTCATATATTTCTTTGATTTCTAATGACGGGGGACCTTTTTGCTATCAAAAAGCAATGGATGGCATTGAAAGTGCTAAATGGAAAATAGCCATGAAATAAGAAACAAATGCCTTACAGGAATAATAAATGGGACATGGTATAACTATCAAAGGAAGGAATGTTGTTGGTTGCAACTGAGTCTAGAAACTGAAGAAAGTAGTTGATGACAAAGTTTAAAGGTACAAAGCAAGACTAGTAGCAAAAGGGTATTCACAAAAAAAGGTATTGGTTTCCATGAATTTTTTTCACTAGTTTTTAACCTTGTTTATATTCATGTAGTATTTGCACTTGTTGCTTTACTTTATCTTGTGCTAGAGTAGCTAGATGTTAAAATAACATTTTTTATATAGAGATTTGGATGAGGAGATATATATGGAAAAACCTAAATATTTTGTTTGGGATTATAAAAAAATATTTTTTTACAAAATCAAGAAGTCATTATATGTCCCGAAACAATCACTAGGCAATGTCACAAGAAGTTTAATTCCTTCACGACGATCCAAAATTTTACAAGGATTGAGTATGACCATTATATTTACTTCAAAATTTGAAATAGTATATTCATTATCTTGGTTTTTTATATTGAAGATATACTTTTATCAAGCAAAATCATGGTTGATATCAATAGGACGAAGGCTTAGTTGGATATGATGTTTTATTTGAAGGATCTAGGATCAACAAAACAAATTTCAAACATAGAAATACACAAAGACATGGAAAATGGTAAGTTATGGATGTCACAAAAAAGTATGTGGAGAAGATACTCATGATATTCAATATGGATAATGTCAAACATGTAAATATCAATTTGGATTCATATTTTATGCTTTCTTCTAGTTCATGTCCTAGTAATAAGGGGAAAATGATTATATGTCACATGTAATATACGCTAGTGCAATTGTAAGTTTAATGTATATGTGATGTTATATACTAGAACAAATATTTCACTGGTAATTGGAGTTGTCAAATACATGTAAAATCTAGGTAAAGAGAGTTGGGTAGTAGTGAAATGGGTGCTTTGGAATTTTAGTGGCACAAGTGACTATTGTATCACCTATAATGGTTTATAACACATCGAATCATTTTAAATTATTATTTCTTTGAATATTATATTTTTTTTAATATTTTGACAAGAAATTTAAATTAGATGTAATAGATTATTTTTATTTAATAATTAAAAATATTGAGATGAATGAAAAATGAAGTAGTTGTTGAAAGAGTGTTTTCTGACCCACAAGGGTAAAATACAAGTGGCGAAAGACACCGAGTGAGATTTCAAGTGATGTAGGAGGAATATTCCCCAAAATCAGGTCAAGATTCCTTGTGGAGTGTTAAAGAGAATGAGGATCGTAAATGACCAAGTCATAGGAAAAATGATATGTAATAGTATGTCCATTAAGCAAGGAGGAGGCCGAAGATAGAAGGGGAATTAACATATTAATTAAATATATGGTGCATTGATTGGATTTTGTTCTTGAAGTTCAACAAACAGGATCAAGGTTTCTGGAGTACTAAGTACAACTTGGTTGCTATAGGATTTAGTTTAGAGGAACGACAACTTCAGTTCTGTCTTCTCGATAGTGGTGTCAGGTTCCCTATTATATTTCTTATTTTCTTAATTATTGTTCAATTATAAAAGGAGTATAGACATGAATCGTAAATACATTTTTATAGTAAATGATACGATGAGTCTGTTTCTAAAATTTTTCGAGGTTCATGTTATGATTGGTATAAACTGTTCTTTATGAGTAGAAGAATCACAAATTTTGTTATATTTATCTATTTCAACTAATTTGTATTTGCGATCCCATACCTAAATTAGAGTAGGATCTAATGTTAGCCTAGCTAGGAATCTGAATGAAGGTATTATAGATCTGGTTATATACTTTAAAGTATGTTTTCATACATTTTTTCCCTTAAAATATTCTAAATGTATTTACAACCAATCGTATTCCCTAGGAGCAGAGGCTTTGGATGCAAAGCTTATCTTAGTTTTCTAGACTGTATTACCTTATAACCTATTCCCATTTTAAAAAATCATCTCCAAGAATACCTATAGTTAAACAATATTATTACAACCAGAATTATTAAATAAACCACGAATCAAATAACCCCACTAAAGAATTCGAATATATTATACAATAAACAAAAGGTTGCATACCATCACATAAATTACCCGAAGTATATAGAGTAGAGCTGAAAGTATTTTTATCCAAAACAAATATCTAAATTACAAATGTAGATCGACAATTTGTCGCAACAGTAATCATTTATTCTTTTACAAATAACCAATCCGAAACAAATATCTAAATTACAAATGTAGATCGACAATTTGTCGTAACAGTAATCATTTATTCTTTTACAAATAACCAATAAATGTCCAACTCACATATCCGAATAATAAGTCAAACAATAAATGAATCTAGTTAAAACAATATCTATAAATTAAATATAAATGCATAGTCTCAATTCAAGAGTATCCACACCCCATGATACATGGATCTGTCCCAAAATATTTGTTCAACACAATTGAATCTCAAAAGAACATAAAATTCAAATTTTATCAACCAGTTTCCAACTACTAGATATATCGTAGTTGTAATCCCATTAAATGACATACATCATTAAGAATAAATGAACTATACATCCGGAGAGGATGGCATGCTAACACTCTAAAAACATGAGAGGTTGCGAATATTTTTTCCTTGATCTATTACAGATTCATAAGGGCTATAAATAATATATTTTAACTTATCTTCACAGTAGTGGCGAAATCCCTATCCATTTTTTGTTTGTTAAATCAGTGGAAAACCATTGTAACTTATATTTTTTATTGAAAATTATCATTTGGATGTCAATAGATCCATTGGTGTAGACTGAGCACAACCATGTCATAGGATACATGCATATCAAACAAGCTAAGGAATTTTAGTATGATTTCTAGTAACAAAGTTAAGACTGTATTCATTTGAATTAAATAGAGTTGGAGGAATTTCCTCCCTTTTGGTAGGGAATAAGGGGGCCTGAGAGGAGGTGACCACGTCGCCACTCTCATCGAGTCATGTTAACCAATATGCATTCCACATCATTACATGGTTAAAAATATGTAATTGTAACCTATAACACATATTTTTCATAAGGATGACATGGTACAACCCTTACCTCACAAAACGATGCATGGGTGAGAAGCTTGAAGCTAGAACTCATTTGAAAGCTTCTATAGCAACCCAAACTCCTCCTGTTCATTAAAAGAAGAAGTTGGAGCTTCCTTGGAAATAGAATTGAACAAACAAATGAAATTTCAGTAAAATTTACCTAAACGAACAGAGACGGGTCCAAGGTTTGACTCCTCCTATTTGTACATTATCTCTCCTATACCTACATGATAACAAAGTAGTTTGAGATAGGACGTAAATTGTTTTCATTTCTTTAAAACCTATAAGAAAAACCAAAATAAGAACTCTTATAATAATCAATCCATAGTTACCTTCATTTGACATTAATTAATTATTTTTGTCTTATTACCTAGATTCATATATTCCATTCTATGCTAGTTGCCTTCTACATATCCTAGAAGTCAAGACATGCTAAAACCGAGTCATGGAGCACTTGGGAAAAATCCTGGAAACCAATTTTATCAATTCTTCTTTATTCATGATTCCCTAAAGTGCATATCTACTTTTTCTGAAAAGCTACCTTCCTTTATAACTGATTTAAGGGAAAAGGAAAATCTAGTCTAGGTGTAACTTCCTTGTTTTTTCCCCACAGCATCCTCCCTTCTTTTCTCCAAATAAAAGAATGTATGAGTTGTATTTCCATCCCTCTTTATCTTTCCCACTTTACTTATCAAATTCATGAGAATCTTCATAAATTTGGAAACTGCTTTATGCACTTATGGGGGATTTGAATAGATTTTGTAAGCCTCCTTTTTTACTATTTAGAATGGAATATTTATGCATTAGAACCTATAATGTAATTATTTATTTTAGAATCCTATTACTTAACAAGGTTGGATATTGTACACTTACTCAATACAGATTAGTGTTTTGCTCCAATTTTAGTCTCCTTTGGTGTGAATTTTGCATGTTTGATTAGCAATTTTGTGAGTGTTATTGTTCTATCTCTTGGGTTAAATTTCCACATGGTATCAGAGCCTTTGTATATTTATTTCTCTCCTTCCAAATTGTTATTGCAGGTTCGACATCATTAACTGGGAGCACATTCTGCTGACTAGAGGGCACAACTACTAAGTTATGGACCAATCTCAGAAGATCATCTTGACTCCATTCAATTTATTTGAGTGGAAAGCTGAGATGGAGATATTGCTGAGAGTGAAATGTATCTATAGGGTGACTATGTCAACTGAGGCAAAGCCCAATGCTTCTATAGAGAAAATTAAATAGAAAACCAGGAGGGATGAGGCCTATGGTCTTTTTTGTCTGAGCATTTCAAGATGTCCTCTTCCATATTGATGAATTGACATCACCTAATGAAGTGTGCGATAATCTTGAAGATATTTTTGGAAATACAGATGAGATGAGAGGACATCAAATCGAGAATGAGCTGATCTCCTTGAGTCCCAATAGCTTCGAATCATTGCAAGTCTACTTTTCCAAGTTTAATGCCCTTGTTTTGCAGCTAAAATAGTGTGGGATCGAAAAGAAGGAAGAGAAACTAGTATTGTCCATAATCTCTAAGCTTGGTCCTAACTATTTAGTGTATTTTTTGACCTTTCATGCCACCAAGTTGACAACACGATCCTGGAAGATGCCTAACCTTGAAGAGTTCATGGAATCCCTCACATAGGAGCAAGATAAGTTGGTGATGATGGGCACCATCAAACCTTCCAAAGACCAATATTTGGTTGCTGGAGATTCAAGGGTGGTTTCAAAAATCAAGAAAAAATATAAAAATCCACCTGAGCAAAGAGAGACAAATCAAAGTCTCAAGAGGAGCCCCAAGGTTCCAAGAAGAAATCCCAGAAGAAGAATAATAAAAGAGAAATGAGCAAGTGCGAATACTGCAGTAACGGATATCATCCTAAGAGATCTTGTATGAAGAAGAAAATTGACATGTTGACCCAAATCCTCGAGAAGAATAACATCTCCCTCCCTGATTGCTCAAATAAAAAGGATTGAGGATCAAATTGAGAAGACAGAGAGAGAGTACATTCCTTGGTTGCTGGCACATCAAGCTCACCTATCTTCATGATATCTTCTGGAGCCTCTAGACATATGGTTTCAAAAAAGGAGACATTCTCCTCTCTTGACATGTTGAAAGGTCCACCAATAGTTTTTGGAGATGACTCTTTCACTGACACTGTGGGGAAGGGTAGGATTGATCTTGCCCATGGTAGTTTCAATAATGTCTTGTATGTTCCAGGCCTTGCCTCTAATCTCTTGTCAATGTATCAGATGAATCATACTGGGTCTCTAAATAAAGTCATAGTATACCCTGATGATGTTGAAATCAATGAGATTTTGAATGGTAAAGTCATAGCAAAAGGTGTTGTTGATCACACTTCGAAGGTATACAAGTTTTCCCATTTTCTACCCTACTCAAACCCCTCTGTTCTTTTGATTCATGCTAACGAAGCAAGCAATATTTGGCCATCTTAAATACAAGTATATTTTTAATTTGAGTGAAAACGATATGGTCATAGGGTTACCAAATATCAAGTTTTCTAAGGGAGTCTGTTAAGGTTGTATCCTAGGAAAACACCTAGAGCACAAGTATGAGAAAGCTAGTCATGAGAGAACCTCTACACCTCTTGAGTTGATCCACAGAGACATGGCTGGTCCATTCCCTCATATATCCATGAGTTAATCCAAATATGCACTCACCTTCATATATGAATTTTCCAGGTATTGTTGGGTTCACTTCCTAAAGCATAAGTTTGAATTTTTTTACCTCTTCAAAGTATTTAGAGCCTTGGTTGAAAACCAGTATGGGAGGAAAATCAAGATCCTTAGATATGAAAATGGTGGTGAGTATGAAAAGTCTGATTTCATTCAATATTGCAAAGATGCAGGTATTTAGATGCAGCATTTGATCCCTTACACACCACAACAAAATGGTGTTGCTGAGAGAAAGAACACATCACTGAAGGAGATGGCAACCTACATGATGGAGGCTAAGACTTTGCCACCAAAGTTTTGGGCCGAGGCTATAAAATACTCATCCTAAATATAGAATAGGGTGCCTCATAAGAATCTTGATGGTATGAATCCTTTCGAAGCTTGGGGTGGGCACAAGCTAGATGTGACCCATTTCAGGATTTTTGGCTCAAAGGCTTGGGCTAGAATTCCAACTGAAAAGCGGAAGGATTTGCAACCCCAAAGACAAGAGTGCCTATTTTTTGGGTATTCTGAAGATTCAAAAGGGTTCAAGCTGATAAACTTGAGCACTAACAAATCTTTCATTGAAAGAAGTGTTTAGTCCCAAGAAGAGCCTTTAGCAGTAGTTGAAGTTGGAGAGTCCTCTTCATCACCAAAACCATTGGTTGTAAGTGAAAAGACTAATGAGTTTGCTGATTCTAATATGTCTGATAATGATGATTTTATTACAGATCCTAATATTCCTTCAATACCAAAATGGGAATAAAATACCATTCATGCAACTGGGGAACTAGCTGGAAATCGTAATGACACTAGGAGGACTAGATCTCAATTTGAGAGTGCCTTTGTGTGAAAGATCCTCTATTTGATGAGAAGTTCTTTCTGATGGTTGAATAAGATCCACATACATATTAATATGCAGCACATGATCCAAGATGACAATCATCCATGAAAGAAGAATTGAGCTCGCTCTAGAAGAACAACACTTGGGAGCTGGTTTATCTTCCCCCAGGGAGGATGTAGTTCAATGTAAGTGGGTTTTCAAGAATAAGTTTGCTGCTGATGGTTCACATTTTGAAATATAAGGCAACATTGGTATCCAATGGATACTCACAAGTACATTTTATTGAATACAATGAAACCTTTGCACCATTGGCAAAGATGGACTCCATAAGGCTAGCTCTAGCCATTGCAGCTTCGAAGAAGTGGGAAGTACATCACATGGATGTTAAGTGTGCTTTCCTAAATGGAGATATCACTGAAGATATGTTCATGCAGCAATGTGAAGGGTTTGTTTCTAATCCATATTTAATGTGCAAGTTAAATAAATCATTATATGGGCTCAAGCAAGCCCCCAGGGCTTGTTATGCCAAGATTGATGGCTTTTTGTTGTCACTGAGTTTTGTTAGACGCAAGTATGATCCTAATGTCTATTTGAAGATGATTCATGGTTCTTTTATGATTATTTTCTTGTGTGTGGATGACCTACTGATTACAGTAAATTCAAAGAAAGAGATTGCCTCCACGAAGGATGCAATGAACCATGCATTTTCTATGACAGATTTGGGATTGTTGAGCCAATTCTTGGGTCTCGAAATTGCTCAATACCAAAATGGAATGAAAGTACATCATTCCAAGTATGATTCATATTTTCTCATCAAGTTCAACATGAAATATTGCAAGCCAAGCAAGACTCCTTCCCTTTCAAGAGTTAAGCTTGAATAAGTAGGTTCTTCTCCTATGGAAAATAATACACTGTACAGGAAGTTGATTGGGTGTTTTCTTTATCTTACACACACTCGAACTGATTTATATTATGTAGTTAGTGTGGATTCAAGATACATGGATAGGACTCATGAGATCCACTGGAGAGCTACCAAGAGGATCCTAAACTTTGTTCAAGGAACAACAACTCATGGGATATTCTATAAAGCAAAATATGATCTTGATTTGATTGGATTTACTGATAGTGATTGGGAAAGTGACACCACAGATCGAAAGTCTACATCAGGATATGTGTTCATGCTTGCAAAATGACCAATCGGGTTGTCAAGAAAGAAGTAGAGTTCCATAGCACTCTCATCTACATAAGCATAGTATAAAGGAGTTTTAAATGCAGTAACTCAATGTTTGTGGTTGCAGGGGATACTCGGAGAATGTGGCTTCAAATCAAAGTTTTCAATTGTTATCTGTTTGATTTTTATCATTCAAGCTACCATTATGATCTTAGGATCTTTAACTGAGAGAATAACATGCACAACAATAAAACACAAGCACAACACAAGAGACAAGAGACACAAAGAATTTTCCTTGGGGAAACCATAAAGGAGAAAACCCCACAACTTCCTCAGAGATAGAATCAACACCAAAGGTAAAAACAGAAAACAATAAGATGATCTCTCGATAGCAGCAGTCTCTCTCTCACACACAGAGAGAACTTCTCCTCTCTCACTCATGCGCCCCAATGAGAGAGTGTGTGTGTCCTAAATAGAGAGACTCACTCTCTATTTATATTCTTCCATTCACTTGGAACCCACTCCATCATGTCGGCCTCAGTTAACAATTACTTACTAGAGCCGACATCTCTAGGAGTGTCTAATAACCCTAGTGCCCCACAACTTGTGGGGAGTTTTCCTCCTCCGACCAACAAGGATGTTTATCCTTAACAAAATGGTGGGGACTATTTCCACAACTTACAATGAATCACCTAGTGTCAACTTCACTAGGATAGTGTAATAAACCAAGGGCCCCACAACTGTGGGGACTTTAACCCTTGACCAATAGGAGGGTTACCCACAATGACTTGACATGTATTTCTCATTATAGAAACTTCCTGAAATAAACATAGGGGTATGACATGACTCAAATACATTACAATACATCCCATAGTAAAAATCGGGTTACAATACATAATAAATACAAGTGAATACATTCCGAAGTTACAAATACATCAACACTCCCTCTTAACTAGGAAGGTATTCTCTCGACACAATTTTCAGCACTGGTCTTCTTCTCTATATCAACTGGATCATCTCGTCATCTGCATCTTCAAGTCATCTTCATCATTAAATCATCTTCATCTTTAGATCTGGATCATCACTTGATCTGGATCATCATTGGACATCGTCACTAGATTTGGATCATCACTGGATCTGGATCATCACTGGACATCATCACTGGATCTGGATCATCACTCGATCTGGGTCATCACTGGGCATCATCACTGGATCTAGATCATCACTCGATCTGGATAATCACTGTTGGATCATCGTCACTAGATCTAGATCATCACTCGATCTGGATCATCATTGGCCATCACCACTAGATCTGGATCATCACTTGATTTGGATCATCACTGGTGCTATCTCATGATTCTTCTCGTCATAGGAAGTTCTACAGAGCCAGCCCTTTTTCATGCTAGTTGTAGGCCTAGCCTCCATGTAGGTCTTCTTCATCACTTATATCTGACCTACTCGTCAAAAAGGCATAATATTCATATCCATCCAGGCTGGAACCACATCCTACCACAATGATGGAAGATCTATGTTCTTCCATCCAGGCTAGAACCACATCCTACCCTAATGATGGAAGAGTTATGTACTTCCATCTAGGCTGGAACCACATCCTACCACAATGATGGAATATTTCCATACTTTCATCCAGGCTGGAACCACATCCTACCACAATGATGGAAGATCTCTGTTCTTCCATCCAGGTCAGAACCACATCCTACCACAATGATGAAAGACTCTCATCCAGGATGGAACACATCCTGCTCACAATGATGAAATATTTTTGCACTTACATTCATCCAGGTGAGAACACATCCTGCTCACAATGATGAAAAGGATCTGCACTTACATCCATCCAGGCGGGAGCACATCCTACTCACAATGATGGAAGGGTTGTGCACTCATATATGATCTTGTAAAAACCAATCCTACAGTCACATCAGAATGGCCCCCAGTCCTCCTCGACTGAGCTACCTGGTAACTGATCAAGTGCCTCCATTCTCCTACAGAATGGCAGTTGCCCTTACATCTGACCTTCTTGTCAAAATGGCTAACACTCACATCTAACATGGAAGGAACTTAATCCTTTAGCCATGATAGAATGGTTCAGCCCTTACATCTAATCAAGTGGGAACACATCCCTCTATCACATCAGAATGGCTACTCAGTCCTAGTCTGATTTCTCTTGGTACCTCACTAGGAAGCTCCATTCAAAGAATGGCAATTGCCCTTACATCTGTCCTACTCAATAGAATGGCCAGCACTCATATCTGACATGGAAGGAAGCAATCCTCTCATGTTAGTTTTTCATCACATTTAAGCTAGCATTATGATCTTAGGATCTTTTCACTGAGATAATAACAAGCACAGCAATAAAACATAAGCACATCACAAGAGACAAGAGAAACAAAGAGTTTTCCTCGGGGAAACCATAAAGGAGAAAACCCCGCAACTTCCTCTAAGATAGAATCAACACCAAAATAGTAAGAGATCTCCCAAAACAGCAGTAGTCTTCTGTCTTCTATCTAGTCCCACAATTTCCTTCTCCAGTAGTGCGCCACACTTGGGAGAGCAAGTGATGTATTTCACAAGTGA
The DNA here is from genome assembly GCA_001517045.1 of Pseudotsuga menziesii. Classification (NCBI taxonomy): domain Eukaryota; kingdom Viridiplantae; phylum Streptophyta; class Pinopsida; order Pinales; family Pinaceae; genus Pseudotsuga; species Pseudotsuga menziesii. The sequence goes on from LPNX010951998.1 coordinate 359,746, forward strand.
TAAATAGAGAGACTCTCACTCTCTATTTATATTCATCTATTCACTTGAATTGCCTTTTCACACGTAGGCTAAACCTAATAATTACTACTTGAGCCTACACCTTAATTAGTGTATAATAACTCAAGCGCCCCGAAACTATGGGGACTTACCTAATGACTTGATATGACTTGATTACATTATTAATCCTCCCGATCGGAACATTGAGGCATGACCACATGACTCAAATACATAATAGAGACATCCCGAAATAAACATCGGGTTACAATATATAAGATACATAGAAGAATACATTCTGAAGTTACATATACATCAACACTCCCTCTTAACTAGGAAGGTATTCTTTCGACACAATTTTCAGCACTGGTTTTCTTCTCTGTATCAGCTGGATCATCTCGTCTTCAAGTCATCTTCATCTTCAAGTCATCTTTGTCTTCAAGTCATCTTTGGATCTGGATCATCTCTCGATCTGGATCATCATCGAATATCATCACTGGATCTGGATAATCTCTCGATCTGGATCAACATCACTGGATCTGGATCATCTCTCGATCTGGATCAACATCATTGGACTGGATCTGGATCATCACTCGATCTGGATCTAGATCTGGATCATCTCTCGATCTGGATTGTCACTGCTGGATCATCATTACTGGATCTGGATCATCACTCGATCTGGATCAACACTGGTGCTATCTCATTATTCTTCTTATTATAGGAATTTCTACAGATCCAGCCCTTTTTCATGCTGGTTGTAGGCCTACCCTCATGTAGCTCTTCGCCCAGCACTTACATCTGACTTGCTCATCAGAAAGGCATTCCCAACACTCACATATGATCATGTAGTAAACTACAATCCCATCAGAAAGGCCGAGCACTCACATTCACCAGTATGATAGGACACACCTACTATCATCTGTGAAATGGCTCAGCACTTACAACCACCAGCATGATAGGACACACCTACTATCATCTGTGAAATGGCTCAGCACTTACAACCACCAGCATGATAGGACACACCTACTATCATCTGTGGAAAGGCACAACGCTCACATCCACTAGCATGGTAGGACACACCTACTACCATATGTGGAAAGGCTTAGCACTTATAATCACCAGCATGGTAGTACACACCTACTACCATCTGGGAAAAGGCTTTGCACTTACAATCACCAGCATGATAGAACACACCTACTATCATCTGTGAAATGGCACTGCACTTACAGTCACAAGCATGATAGGACACACCTACTATCATCTGTGAAATGGCACTGCACTTACAGTCACCAACATGATAGGACACACCTACTATCATCTATGAAATGGCACAGCACTTACAGTCACCAGCATGATAGGACACACCTACTATCATCTGTGACAAGGCTCAGCACTTACATCCATCCAGGCGGGAACACATCCTGCTCACAATGATGGAAGGGAATGCACTCATATTTGATCACGAGGGGAACACATCCTAGCAATCATATCAGAATGGCCCCCAATCCTCCTCGACTGAGCTACCTGGTAACTGACCAGGCACCTCCATTCTCCTAGAGAATGGCAATTGCCCTTGCATCCGACCTGCTCGTCGAAATGGCCAACACTCACATCTGACATGGAAGGAACTTAATCCTTTAGCCATGAACAGAAAGGTTCATCCCTTACATCCGATCAAGTGGGAACACATCCCTCTATCACATCAAAATGGCTACTCAGTTCTTATACTGAGTGTTCCTGGTAACTGAACAGGTGCCTCCATTCCTAGAATGGCAATTGCTCTTACATCTGTCCTGCTCGACAGAATGGCCAACACTCATATCTGACATGGAAGGGAGCAACCCTACCACCATGACAGAATGGCTCAGCCCTTATATCTGACCTACTCATCAGAATGGCTATGGATCTCAGCACTCATATCTGACATGGAAGGAACCAATCCTCTCACCAGGACAGAATGGCTCAGCCCTTACATCTAACCATGGAAGGAGCCAATCCTCTCACCATGTCAGAATGGCTATGGGTCTCATCACTTTCTCTGGGAGGAAGCCTCGATCTGGAGAACACCAAGTATCTCTCTGAAGTACTCGAACTTCATCCTAGCCAATGGATTCTTCAATACATTAGCTATCTGTTCCTCCGTCGCAACATACAGGAGCTTCACTGCTCCTCTCTGCACCATATCCCTGATATAGTGATACTTGATCTCGATATGCTTCGACCTGTCATGAAACACTGGATTCTATGACAACTTCATGCAACTCTGGTTGTCACAAGTAGCATTTAACTGGAGATCAAATATATCAGACAGTAGCTTTCACAACCATACTTCCTCACAACTAGCTGAACAAGCTGTGACATACTCTGCTTCAGCTGTACTGTGTGCTACACAGGATTGCTTCCTGCTAAACCAAGAGATCACACCTGATCCCATACTGAAGCAACATCTCGAAGTACTCTTCCTGTCGATGGCACTGCCTGCCCAATCTGAATCAACATAACCCTCCAGGTTAATCTTCTGATTCGCATCGTACTTGAGCCCATAATCAATTGTACCCTTCAGGTACCTCAGAATATGCTTTGCAGTAATCAAGTGAACACTTCTCAGATCTATCAAGTACAGGCTCAAGGTGTTCATAGCAAAGCAAATGTCTGGTCTCGTGTTTGTCAGGTACATCAATGACCCAATCATCTGACGATACATCGTAGCATCAACCGGCTCTGATGAAGCATCACTCAATAGCTTCAGGTTCAATGCCATAGGCATGGTCATGCAGTCCATCATCCTGAATCTCTTCAGGATCTCTACTGCATACTTCCCTTGTCCAAGGAAGATCCCATCTGTACTCTGCCACACCTCCATGCCTAGAACAATAGTGCATCGACACATAACAGGAGCATCACTGGTCTTTTGTCTTCAACCTTGAAGCAAAGGTTGAAATCCACTTTACTCTCAGTAAAGCCTAGAATCATCAGTAATATGCCCATCCTGTCATACCATGTCAAACCTCAGGATCTTCTGCAATCACTCCCTCTGAAGTGGAGCATCATACTCCCTCTGTCTTCCATACTCTATGCACTGAAACCTTCTGTACTGGAGTGACAAGTAGTATCCATCTAGGATCACTGGATACTAAGATCCTCTATCTTGAACTTCTTCAAAAGTTCATCTTGCACCCATCTGTGAGCTTGTCATCCTCTATCAACCTTGTAGCAAAGGTTAAGATATTCATCAAGCTCATCATGTATGTGTTATCCCATGGGTGTCTTCTGAACTCGTACAAGGCCTTCTTTCATTTACACACATGATTATGCATGTCATGTGACTTCACTTCTATTAGCTGTAAATGTTTCTTTGTAGACTATGCCTTCTCTTCATGAGAAGCCTCATGCTACGAATCTTTCTTTGTATCCCACGATGTTTCCATCTACTGCATGATGGAACTATGAACTTCTCTTCACGTCTCAATACTACGCCAAGACATCATTCTTCTTGAACTGATATTCCCTTTCTTCTTGGTGGCTGGAAGGTTCTGCATCAATGATGTCACTGCACTCGTCATATTATTCTTTGTCTTTGAACTGTCATCACTTGTTCTTCGGAACAAGTCTTCATTCTTCTTTGCTTGTAGGCGATTATGTATGCGATCTTTCCTACAATTCAAATGCAATTGTATGGTTAGAAAAATTTCATAAGGAATATTTATGCTGGCAAACACTTATGCATAAATATATGATCATGCAACTACTTTATCCAATACAACATTCATCCATATCTCATTGAAACTTTCTAGATGCCTTCCATCTCTACCAGGACAACATTGAGATTGTGCACTAATCCAATATGTCAGCAAAGAGGTTTCATTCTAGATAAGTAGCAATGGAGAATTTGTATAGCCCCATGAGCTACTTACCCATCACGTGCATATTAGTAGTATTCTGTCATTAATGCAAACATCCTATCATGCATAATACAGTAACTGAATATAAACAAATGCATAACAAAATAATATAATGAAATGACAATTGAATACTTATCTTTATTTGTTTCGAGGGTAGACTCCTTCTTGAGCCTTCAGCTTCATCGTCTTCTTCATTCATAATAGCATCATTTCTTATCCAAAAGCTAAGGTGGATAAGAAGTTCTTCAAGATTTGAGTTCTTCATATTCCTCATTGCTTGAGGGATATTCTTTGGATGGAAAGAGCTTGATCTTCAGTTGCTCCCACCTTCTCTTCTTGAGCTTCTTCTTCTTGTGAGTTTTCTTTCTAGAGTCTATTGAAAGTAATCACTTCCTTCTAGCACACATTCCTCACATGAATGAATTCCATGATCCTGGGAGGCCATTCAAGGTGGCCATCACCACTTTTGCATTCTTCACTTTTTCTTTTACCGCTTCAAGTTGTTCTTTGATTTGAGAGACTCTTATGACTGCATGGTCTCTGCATTCTGGATCTTCACATTCTTCAACTGGTTTCTTTAAGTCATATTCTCATTTTTTTCTTCCCTTCAAATAGCTTGAAATTCTGGAAGACCTTCAACAGCTTTGCTTGCAATAGGTAGTGCTCTGTAATGCCAAAGCTCATTTGGCTCTACTGTGTCATGGATCAAGGCTTGTTCTGGATATCCCTTCAATTTGTACAAGCCTCCTTCTTGTTCTTCAATCACTACCACATCATCGATAGTCTTTCCTTTTGGCCATATGATGACTTGATCATCTATGAATGCAACCCACATTCCTTTTGCATCAATGCTGAAATGGAGAGAAGGTTCTTCTTCAATCCTCAGGCACAAACAATACTTATTTCATTGTTAGAGACTTACCAGAGTCTAGCTTGTATGAAGATTCCCCACTACCTGTTATTGGATATTGGTAGTCATCTCCTAGTTTCACCTTGTGAGGTGATTAATGTTCTGACAGTCTTACAAAGGATTCCTTGAATCCCGTCATATGTTTGGAAGCCCCACTGTTTATAAGCCAATCATCACTTCCATGAGTAATGTTACCTATGAGAGCTGATATCAGAACATATTCATCCTTGCTTGAAGAATCTTCACTTTCATATCTAGATCTCTTTCTGGATGGTTCATCATCCTCTGCAGCATAAGCATGATGTCTTCTTTGGCCTTGACCAAGTTCTTCTTGTGAAAGGCTTCTAACCTCGTCTCCCTCTGAAACTGGAACCTCTATACTGAGGTAGGTGTCCAATCCAGTTTCTTCAGAGAGATCAGATACTTCCAGGCTTGGAAGTTGTCAACTTCCCCAAGATTTTCACCAAGCTGATGTGATATATCATATTGAAATGAGAACCTCAAATGGAAATAGCAAAGGATTAGATCTTACCGATTTGAGGTGTCCATCCTTGTCCCGGAGTTCGCTGATCTAGGGTTTGTCACAGAAACTCTAATTTTCAAAACTTGGAATCTTTTAGATCTTATTGGATAAATAGATAGATCTCTTCAAATGGAGCTGTCCAATGTACTCCTTTTCTGAAAACAGTGGAGGGAAGCTCCCGAAACAGGAAGCCCTAATTTTCCAATTTCTTCTACAGAAATTCCTGTTACTATTTCTGTGATATCTCTGAAATTACTACTCCTCTGTGTCTGAAATTTCGCACTGAGGTAACCTCACATGTCCCTGATCCAACACCATAGTATTCATCATAATTTGTTTCACCATTTTTGATTTATGATCCTTTTCGCAAGGTGACCTGTTACAGGATTGTTCAGAACAACGAAGTTGTACAGCACGCCACGTGTCACTGGTTCATCTTCTGAGTCTGATATTCGGACCACCAAAATTAAATTCCGTGCCCTTTCTAGAAAATCTTTAGAAATTCCATTTGGACCTCTGTAGCTCAAGATATTTCATATCTCCCCAGATGTCCTGTTCAGGGATGAATTCTGGAAGAGGCTGGAACCCTAACTTGGAGAGATCATATCTCCTAGAGTACAGTGAATATGAGTCTGATTTTTGGACATAGGATTCATCAGGATTTTATATTATGCCCCTACAATTTTCAGCTTTTGATACTTCGCCAATCTCATAACATAGCGACTCTACCAAAACTTAGCAGTTTTAGTATTTAGGGTTTCTCCTAGCTCAGGGTCAAACTAGGGTTTGACTTTCCTAGAGTTTCACCCAACCAAATTTCTTGATCCAAGTCTCTAAACTTTGGTTTTGATGAGGAGAATAACCCTATGTAGGTCTCACTCAAAAATTCCTCTTTTGTATAATGCCCTAATTTCCACATCGAAACTGAAAATGCTTGAGATTGAATTCTGCATCGACATAAAGATGCACCCTTCAATGGGGAGTCATCTTAGCATACTTTTGCTGAAAATATATGGAGAAATATCCACAAAATAGGAATCCCTAGTTCCTGTAGCTGCACAATGTCTTCTTCTCAAGTTAGCTCTGATACCATGTTAGTTTTTCATCACATTTAAGCTAGCATTATGGTCTTAGGATCTTTTCACTGAGAGAATAACAAGCACAGCAATAAAACACAAGCACATCACAAGAGACAAGAGACACAAAGAGTTTTCCTCAGGGAAAATATAAAGGAGAAAACCCCGCAACTTCCTCTAAGATAGAATCAACACCAAAATAGTAAGAGATCTCCCAAAACAGCAGTAGTCTTCTGTCTTCTGTCTAGTCCCAAAATTTCCTTCTCCAGTAGTGCGCCACACTTGGGAGAGCAAGTGATGTATTTCACAACTGATAAATAGAGAGACTCTCACTCTCTATTTATATTCATCCATTCACTTGAATTTCCTTTTCACACATAGGCTCAACCTAATAATTACTACTCGATCCTACACCTTAATTAGTGTATAATAACTCAATTGCCCCGAAACTGTGGGGACTTACCTAATGACTTGATATGACTTGATTACATTATTAATCCTCTCGATCGGAACATCGAGGCATGACCACATGACTCAAATACATAATAGAGACATCCTGGAATAAACATCGGGTTACAATATATAAGATACATAGAAGAATACATTCTGAAGTTACATATACATCAACATCTCACCATGACATAATGGCTCAGCCCTTATATCTGACCTACTCATCAGAATGGATATGGATCTCAGCACTCATATCTGACATGGAAGGAACCAATCCTCTCACCATGATAGAATGGCTCAGCCCTTATATCTAACCTACTCGTCAGAATGGCTATGGATCTCAGCACTCATATCTAACATGGAAGGAACCAATTCCGTCCGCATTCCTCCACACCTCCATGCCTAGAAAAATAGTACATCGACACATAACAGGAGCATCACTGGTCTTCCACCTTCAACCTTGAAGCAAAGGTTGGAATTTGCTTTACTCTCAGTAACACCTAGAGTCATCAGTAATCTATCCATCCTGTCGTACCATGTCGAACCTTAGATTTTCTGTATTCACTCCCTCTAAAGCGAAGCATCATACTCCCTTTGTCTTCTGTACTCTATGCACTGAAACATTTTGTACCGGAGTGACAAGTAGCTTCCTATGCTACTATTATTCTATGTATCCATCTAGTGTATGGAATTTCATCTCAACCTTGTAGTAAAGGTTAAGATCTTCATCAATATCATCATGTATGTGTTTCAATTCTTACTGGCTGCAAATGTCTCTTTGTAGTCTATTCCTTCTTTTCGTGAGAAGCCTCGTGCTACGAATCTTGCTTTGTATCCCACGATGTTTCCATCTACTGCATGATGGAACTACAAACTTCTCTTTAGGTCTCGATACTGCATCCTAGACATCATTCTTCTTGAACTAGTCTTCTTGTTTACTTCTTCATAGATGGAAGGTTATGCATCAATGATGTCGTTGCATTCATCATATTATTCTTCATCTTGAACTGTCGTCACTTGTTCTTTGGAACAAGTTTCATCCTTCTTTGCTTATAGGTGATTATGTATGTGATCTTTCCTACAAGTCAAATGCATTTGTATGGTTAGAAACATTTCATAAGGAATACTCATACTGGCAAATTATTATTCATAAATATATGATCATGCAACTATTTTAGCCAATACAACATTCATCCATATCTCATGGAAACTTTTCTAGATGCCTTCCATCTCTACCAGGACAACATTGAGATTGTGCGCTAATCCAATATGTCAGCAAAGAGGTTTCATTCTAGATAAGTAGCAATGGAGAGTTGTATAGAACCATGAGCTACTTACCCATCACATGCATATTAGTAGTATACTGTCGTTAATGCAAACATTCTATCATGCATAATACATCAACTAAATATAAGCAAATGCATAACAAAAACAATATCATGAAATGAGAATTGAATACTTATCTTTATTTGTTTCATGGGTAGACTCCTTCTTGATCCTTCCGCTTCATCATCTTCTTCATTCATGACTTCATCATTTCTTACCCAAGTTCTCAAGATGGATAAGAGGTTCCTCAAGAATCGAGTCCTTCATATTCCTCATTGCTTGAGGGATCTTCTTTCGATGGTGAGAGCTTGTTATTAAATTTCTCCCATCTTCTCTTCTCTTCTTATGATTCGAGCTTCTTCTTATTCCCAGACTCTGTTGAGAGTAATCACTTCCTTCTGCACACATTCCTTGAATGAATGAATCCCATGATCCGAGGAGGCCATTCAAGGTTGACATCACCACTAATGCATTCTTCACTTCTTCTTTTACTGCTACAAGTTGTTCTTTTATTTGAGAGACCCTTGTAAAGTATGACTGCATGGTCTCTGCATTCTTAATCTTCACATTCTTCAATTGGTTTCTTCAGGTCATCTTCTGATGTATGTTCTTCCCTTCAAATAGCTTGGTCAAGGAATCAAACATCTTCGGTGTCTTTAGGGAATACACTTGTAGTACAAGTTCATTCATGACTGAATCAACAATGATCTTCTTGGACTTGACCAAGTTCTTCTTGTGTAAGGCTTCTAGCCTCATCTCCCTCTGGAACTGGAACCTCTCTACTCATGTAGGTGTCCCATTCATTTTCTTCAGAGAGATCATATACTTCCATGCTTGGAAATTGTCAAATTCCTCAAGATTGTCATTAAGCTGATGTGATAGATCACTTTGAAATCAGAACCTCAAATGAAAATAGTAATAGATTAGATCTTATCGATTTGAGGTGTCCGTCATGGTTCTGGAGTTGGCTGATCTAGGGTTTGTCATAGAAACCCTAATTTTCAAAACTTGGAATATTTTAGATTTGATTGGATAGAATGATATATTTATTCAAATGGAGCTGTCCAATGTACTCCTTTTCTAAAAACAGTGGAGGGAAGCTCTCGGAACAGGAAGCGCTAGTTTTCCACTTTTTTCTACAAAAATACTTGTTACTGTTTCTATGGTATCTCTGAAATTAATACTCCTTTGTGTTTGGAATTTTTCACTGTGGTAGCCTCACATGTTCCTGTTTCAAAACCATAGGTTTCATTAGAATTGGTTTCACCAATTGAGACTTATGATTCTTTTCCCAAGGTGACCTGTTACAGGGATGTTCAGAATAGCGCAGTTGTATGGACTGACACATGTCACTGGTTCATCTTTTGAGTATGAACTTGTGACCATTAAAATTAAAGTCTGTGCCCTTTTTGGAACATCTTCAATAATTTCATTTGGACCTATTTATCCCAATATATTGCAATTCTCCCTAGGTGTCCTGTTTAGGGATGAATTCTGGAAGAGGATGAAACCCTAACTTGGAGGGATGATATATCCCAGAATATAGTGAATATGAGGCTGATTTTTGGACACAGTGTAAATAATGATTATGGATTCAACCAATGAAATTTTCATCTACTGAGAATTTTCCAATCGCGAGATATAGTGAATGTACCAAAACGTAGCAATTTTAGTATTTAGGGTTTTTTTTTCTAGCTCGGGGTCAAACTAGGGTTTGAATTTCCTGGAATTTCACCCAACAAAAAAACTTGATCCATGTCTCTAAACTTTGGTTTTGATGAGGATATCAATCCTATACTGGGCTCACTCAAAAATTCATCCTCTGTAGAAAGCTCTAATTTCCACACCGAAAACTGAAAATGCTCGGAATCGAATTCCGTTTCGACAAAAAGATGCACCCTTCAATGGAGATTCATCCTAGCATACTTTTTCTGATGGATTGTGGAGAGATACCCAAAAAATTAACAAGACCTAGCTTATGTAGCTACAAAATGTCTTCTTCTCAGGTTAGCTTTGATACAATGTTAGATTTTTATCATTCAAGCCACCATTATGATCTTAGGATCTTTAACTGAGAGAATAACATGCACAACAATAAAACACAAGCACAACACAATAGACAAGAGACACAAATAATTTTCCTTGGGGAAACCATAAAGGAGAAATCCCTTCAACTTCCTCAGAGATAGAATCAGCACCAAAGGTAAAACCGGAAAACAGTAAGATGATCTCCCGACAACAACAGTATCTCTCTCTCTCACAGAGAGAAATTATCCTCTCTCACTCATGCAACCCAATGAGTGAGTTTGTGTGTCCTAAATAGAGATACTCACTCTCTATTTATATTCTTCCATTCACTTGGAACCCACTCCATCATGTCGGCCTCACTTAGCAATTACTTACTAGAGCTGACATCTCTAGGAGTGTCTAATAACGCTAGTGCCCCACAACTTGTGGGGACTTTTCCTCCTCCGACTAATAAGGAGGTTTATCCTTAACACAATGGTGGGGACTATTCCCTCGACTTACAATGACTCACCTAGATTAGACTTCACTAGGATAGTCTAATAACCCAAGGGCCCCACAATTGTGGGGACTTTAACCCTTGACCAATAGGAGGGTTACCCACAATGACTTGACATGACTTTCTCATTATAGAAACTTCCTGAAATAAACATCGGGGTATGACATGACTCAAATACATTACAATACATCCCAGAATAAACATCGGGTTACAATACATAAGAAATACAAGTGAATACATTCTGAAGTTACAAATACATGAACATTATCTACTATGATAATCAGAGCACCATTTGAATCTATAATTATCCAGTTCCAAGATAGCGAACCAAGCACATCGAGATCCATATGCACTACATTAGACAGTTTGTGCATGATGGTACCATTGTTCTACTCTTTTGTGCATCTTTAGAACAAGTAGCAGACATCTTCACCAAAGTTTTTTGTGAGAAGACCTTCATTAATCTCAAATCACTACTAGGGATTGTTTATCATGCTGTGAAGCATGATTTATGACAAGATTTCCAAATTTTGTTTTTCCTGTCCATGCTTAAGGCAGGATTTTCCCACTAGGTTTTGTCCTCTTTCCTTGGTTGTATGGACAAGCAATATGTAAAGTGTGACTAGGACTTGTTTCTAGCACCTATAGTTTTATGATATTTACTCATAAATTTAGGGTTAAGGGGGAGTGTTAGAATAATCAACCCATAGTTACCTTCATTTGACATTAATTAATCATTTTTGTCTTATTACCTAGATTCCTAGATTACATTCTATGCTAATTTCCTTCTACATGTCCTAAAAGTAAATACATGCTAAAACTGATTCATGGAGCACTTGGGAAACATCCTAGAAACCAATTTTAGCAAGTCTTCTTTATTCATAATTCCCTAAAGTGCATATTTTCTTTTTCTGAAAAGCTTCCTTGCTTTATAGTTGATTTAAGGCAAAAGGAAAAGCTAGTCTAGGTGTAACTTCCTTGCTTTTTGCCCACATCATCCTCCGTCCTTTTCTCTAAATAAAAGCATGTATTAGTTTTCTTTCCATCCCTATTTAGCTTTCCCACTTGACTTATCAAATTCGTGAGCATATTCATAGATTTGGAAACTGCTTTATGCACCTATGGGGGATTTGACTAAATTTGGTAAGCCTGCTTTTTTACTATTTCGAATGGCATCCTTATGCATTCTAACCTCTCATGTAATTATTTATTTGGGCAGCCTATTTCTTCAGAAGTTTGGATATTGTACACTTAATCAATACAGATTAGTGTTATGGTCCAATTTCAGTCTCCTTTGGTGTGAATTTTGCATGTTTGATTAGCAATTTTGTGAGTGTTATTGTTCTATCTCTTGGGTTCAATTTCCATAATAAATTTCATATAGAACTTAAATATCTTACCTGTAAAAAGGCGTTGAAGGTTGTAAGACTTCACAAAATCTCAAAGAAGAATTTGTCTTTTCCTAACCGTGGCAAACCAGTTAGACCAAGACCGTAAAGGCGACCATTCCTATGATAAAAAACATGAATTAAACCTCAGAAGAAAGTATAAAAATTCCATTAACATACTATGCATAGGATTGGGAAAAAATGTGCAATGCATCCATCAATGATCGAGCTCTTTGCCTTTGATTAGTTATCGACCAAACTAATGTAGAAACAAAACCCTCAGACAAAGTAAATCTCATTTAAAACCTTGAAAAAACCATTTTCAGGAGATCATGATAATTGGAGGGATGAGATCCCTCTCGAACCACTTTTTCATGCCCTTAAACTTGCCATTGAATGCGCATGACTACGCTGTTAACTCATGGCCAGGGTATATTTATTTCGATAGTTGAAAACTTAATTGTATGCACTAGAAACACTTGTATCTCCCATCGAATTTTATGGCATGATCATTTTATAACATATCAACGTACGATGTGCAAAGGTTGTGGCTTGGGTCATGACTATGGTGTTTATCATCATACTCTAAAATTTTAATCAAATCTTAACCAAATCTTGCGCTAGGGTTCCAATAATTTAAACCTTTAATTAAAAAGATTATTATACCCCTTTCCAACATGTAGTAAGAGGATGGAGGATAAACTAGGACTAATACTTAGCTTTATGGCATAGGTCCTTAGAAAATCAACTTATAATAACCTTAAAATCACTGAAAGCGTCACCTTCGTAAGTTTTTATAGGGTCGTCATCACTCGTTTGAAACTTTAAAAGTGGCATGACCATTCCATGAAACATAAAACTAATGCAAGTTATAACTTACACACATATTTACTGTGACAAAAAATAATTTACGCTGCGACCAACATTTATAAGTTACGAAAACATAAATGAAATAATAAAGTAAAGACATTTTATTTATTTATTTATTTATTTATTTATGGTTCTTATAGGTGTGTGAAAGAATGCTAGCAGAGAATGGTTACAACACTTGGCCTAAACAAGCCCAACATTGAAAAATGATAAAACATAGATCTAACTTTATCTTGTTATGGTTTGACTCTCTTACGAATAGGAAGAGAAGAATAACCTTGTTTATTGTAGGAAATTATGGCAGATTTGGAATGTATGCTAAAGATGAACCACATCCTAGGAATCTAGTAAACAAAAAATAAGTTAACATAAGCGATGGTGAAATATGGGTAAACCTAAATGAAAGTAGGAACGATAACTCCTGTGAATTACAACAAACAATTAAGAAACTAAGGGAAAATTAGAACGGGTTAAGTAAGATAACAAACATATTCTAAAATCACAAGAAGAATTAAATAATATTTTGATGTCTAAACTAGATGGTAGTAAAAAAGAAAATAAGAGGAAGCATAAATCAATATGGCAAAAACTACAACTTACAAACGTAAGGGACGAAAACTGGAGTTTTCCAAAAGATGAGACCGAATCTTCAAGTTAAGAATCAACAATGTATAACACAGAAAAACATAAAGATTCTAGTGAAAGTAGTGACAGTAATCAAAAGAAAAAAGAAATATCAAACTTATGAAGAAATTTCGAGGGAATTCAAAAAGTTCAAACCTCATATGTTTAATGGAGAGATCGAGAAAGGAAAAGAAGAAGAAGCTTTATCTATAATGAATAAATATTTCCATATATATAAGTATTCCGATGAATTAAAAGCAAAACTGGCCATCTATAACTTAACAAGGAAGGCATATATCTGGTGGAAAGACATAAAGAAAGTAAAAGGCATAAAATAACGTTATGTAATATGGATAACATTCAAGAAACATTTTAAGTGAAAGTATCTCTTAGAAAAAATATTATGAAGTAAAAGATAAATATATTTACAAATTAATATTACGTTCTATGACCATGAATGAACTATGTAGTCGATTCTTAAGTTTACTTCATTATATGCCTTATTTCATTGACGAAAAACGAAAAATACAAATCTTTCTGAGATTTTTACCTCTTATGTTTTAAGAGATGATTGATTATGACAATTCTAAAACTATGGAAGAGGCAGCGAGAAAGGAAAACTTATGTTATGATCAAAATAACAATAAAAGGAAAAACATACCTAACTAGAAAACTAAAAGACGTGACAACTTTAATCAGAAAAAGAAAAATACTAACTTCTATAAGAACATTGGGAATAACTACTAGGGATATCAAGGGAATAACTATAAAACATTTAAGCTAATGAATCTTGTTGTAGAAGAAAGAGAACCACCAAATCCCTTTAATAAAAACACTACATAGAGGGAGCCAATAAAATGTTGGGAATCTGGTGATCCACATTACTTTAAAGATTGCCCCATAAGAAAGAATTTTTTTGATAATGTTCACTCAATCCTAGAAGATGCTACAATTGGGTATATGGTGAGAAGCATTCCCAAAATCAATGAAACATTGGAGAATCGATAAGCAGATCATCAAACATCAATGGTCGAAATCGAAGGTATGATAAAAGACCAACCCATTTATATATTGATTGATCCAGCTGCAATTTTGAGTTATGTATCACCTAGGATCTTAGAATTATGTAAATTATCGCAAGATAAGTTTGAAAAACCTTGGCTGGTGCAACTAGCCACAGACACAAAATATAAAGTCACTAGTTACATGAAAAAACTATGAAATTGTGATTAATGAGTTTAATACACATGTTGACTTAAATATCTTATCATAGAGTTATGTTAAATTGTTATGGTAAAAAATTCACGTGCTTAGATGATAATGGTAATACAATTACTGTAAAAGGAATTTCGAGAAAATTTACCATAAGAGAAATCTTTGCCTTAGAAATGAAAGTTTTTGCAGCCTATGTAATGGACGAAAAGGATAAATATAATCATTTTAAAATAAAGGATACACCAATTTCAAAAGATTTTAAAGACAGATTTCAGAAATAAGTTCCCGGACTGCCTCCAAAGAGGGATATAGAATTTACAATCGATTTGGTACCGAGGGCGATACCAACATCAAAAGCTCCCTATTAGATGAATATAGTATATCTTACTGAACTTAAATCACAACTACAAGAATTAATTGATGAAAACTGCATTCGACCTAGTGTTTCCCCTTAGAGAGCACCGGTCTTATTTGTAAATAAAAAAGATGGCACCTTGAGACCATGTATAGATTATCGACAATAAAACAATATGACAATTAAAAAACAATATAGTTTTCTCACGATTGATGATCTATTTGATCAGTTTTTAGGGGAAACCATCTTCTCCAAAATAGATTTAAGATCTTTGTACCATCAAGTACGGATCAAGGATGAAGACATCTTTAAAACTGATTTTAGAACAAGATATGATCCTTACGAGTTTTTCATATATACCTTTGGATTAACAAATGCCCTAGAGGATTTTATGTGTTTAATGAATACTGTTTTATATAAATACTTAGATAAATTCATAGTCGTATTTCTCGACGACATACTGATATACTCTAAGAATAAACAAGAACACGAAGAACATTTAAAAATAATTTTACAAGTGTTAAGGGAACAACAAATGTTTTCTATGTTTAGCAAGTGTGACTTCTTTAAAGACAAAATCGAGTATTTAGGACACATGGTGTATAAAGATGAAATATCAGTAGACCCCAATAAGATTAAGGCTATCACGTAATGGCTTGGTCCAAAGATTGGAACCGATGTAAGATCACTGATGGGGATTAATGGCTACTACTGAAAATTCATTAAAGGATTTTCTAAGATAGAATAACTTCATTTCATAAGAAATGTAATAAATTATATTGGCATGAAAAATGTACTGAAATTTTTAATACTAAATTAAAACATTTGTTAACTACAACTCCTATCTTAAAAATTTATGATTCTTCTAGGTATTTTTCCACAACCAACGCATGTAACGAAGGTTTAGGAAGGGTAATAATTCAATAAAACTACTCTATGGCCTATGATTCTAGGAATTTAAAAGAACGAGAATAATTATGCTACTCATGAAATAGAACTTGTTTCCATCATACATGCACTAAAAATGTGGCAACACAATTAAATTTTTGGAAAAGCCTTGCTTAAAGGACTAGGCACACAATTAAATTTCAGCACTGCATATCATCCTCAAGTAGATGGAAAAACTGAAAGAGTAAATCAGATTCTATATGACATGATTAGAATGTGCGTAAGGGATAAACCTATTAAGTGGGAAGATTACTTGCACTTAGTAGAATTTGCATATAAAAATCATTTCCAAGTTTCAGCAATAATGAGTACATTTGAAATTCTATACGGACAAAAATGTAACACTCCAATTTCTTGGAGCAGTCTCGTCGACATATTATTGTTAGGTACGAAATTGTTGAAAGATATGGAACTAATAGTGAAACATGTACAACACAATTTTAAGGTTTCCCAAGACATGAAACAAAGTTATGCATACTTGAAAATAGCTCCTCGAAAGTTCTAGGTAGGAGAACATGTATAGATAAAGGTAATGTAATATCATCCAATACACAAACTTTTTTATGTAATATTAATTTTATTATTTTGTTTGAATATGATTGGAGGACCTGGAATATGCGAATCGGTCCTTGGAGGACAAATGTAACTAAAACATTATACTTGTAATAAAAAAATGGAATGATAGGGTCAACCATGTTGAATGAGGAAAATATGCATGCGAAGAGTGGGGGATGTGCATTAGAGGAAATTTGGGGTCTAAAATGGGCCTTATAAGAAAACGTGCCAAAATAAGTTTTTGTGAGTTGGAATTCAAGAACCAATAGAATTTCAATAAAGTAAGTCAACCATAATGGTTGAATTGACATATTTGTCATTAAAAAAAACTACTTTTTTTGTTCGTATTTTTGACATATCTCATTGTGTTTTTACTCAAATTTCGATCGGGAGAGCTCATTGGATATGGAATTTGATTCTGCATCCAACGAGTACCCACACTACATACTTTTGACCGACCCTGCTACCCCAAAAATAAGAAATACCTTAAAAAACGTGATGATGACATCATCATCACATTTTTTTTCAGATATTTCTTGTTTTTGGGGTAGCGGGGTCCGTCAAAAGTATGCAGTGTGGGTACTCGTTGGATGCAGAATCAAATTCCATATCCAATGAGCTCTCCCGATCGAAATTTGAGTAAAAACACAGGGAGATATGTCGAAAATACGAACACAAAAAGTAGTTTTTTTCTTTCTTCCTCCAAAATTAATCAATATTATTTTATTATTATAACTATAATTTTATTATTTTAACTATTATTTTATTATTTTCCTTAGGAGGCCCATTTTAGACCCCAAAATTCCTCTAATGAAGGTTCACTGTCAGGGAAGTTACGCTAGGCATTGGAATGCCAGTAGGGTGCTAGACCCACACTGGGGAATCCAAGGCATGATGGCAGCGGAAATTCCCAGGGAATCGTTCATTCTCTACAAAATACTTAGACAAAGTGAAAAGGATAAAAACAACAAGCATATGCTAGGAGGGGAGGCCACTTAGTATGCAGGAGGAAGGAATTACTTTTTGTACCCTGTGTTAGGAAATAATTTCTTACTAGAGAACTAGAATTGGGTTTGACTATCAATACTCTTGTCATGCATAGTTTAGATCAGGGATGATTGAGGATGGAGTGATCTGTGCCAAATCTATGGTTGTTCCCATTTCATTGCGGCTCATATTTCAACAGGTTTCAGTACTGAGTATTTCTATGGTTATTTTTATTGAACTCCGGGTATGTTTTTTTATGTTAAAGATGTGTTTTAATGTCAATGCAATGATGAAATAAAATCTTAGATTCAATGAAAATGATAAACTGGTATGATGTTAGAACGATTGTGCCTTGCATTTGAAAAAATGGAAACCCAAGTGGTGGATTGTTGCTATCATACAATGCTATTGCATACTGTATGAATTTATTTGAGTAAGGATCTTAGGCACATTGGTGGATGTATGAACATACATTTTACTTGTTGTTGTAATTAGAAAAGAATGCCTTAGGTTTGTTGATAAAGGTATTGTTGTAAAACATGTGTGTGTGCTCATATGAGTATGCTCTGATTTTTCTTTAGTTTTGCATTGTTTTCTCATAAATGTATCATGATTATGATTCCAGGCCTTGGTATACCTTCTTTATTCAGAATGATACACGTTCTAGTCAGTTCTAACCTTAGACAAATCACTATGTTTAGACAGCCTGACCTATGGCCCCTCTAAAGCTCAATGAACGACGGAATCCTTTGAGAACAAACTAAGTTATATTAAAAATTTCATGCACATCTCCATAATTAACCTCCTTTATGGTTGAATGTGTGAAATCCTTGAGGACCATCATATCTAGATTGATAGTGGGCCTCATTACCAAAAGGTGGATTGTATAAATATTTTGGGCACAACTCTACTGTTAACTTCTTTGCTTGTTGAACGTTCGAAATACTTGAGAACCGTCGGATCCAGATCAAAGGTGGATCTCAAACACCATAAGGAAGATGGATAATAATTTCGTACACCCCTCCGCCATTAACTCCCTTTCTTGTTGAACATGCAAAATACTTGAGGATCGTCAGATATGGATCAATAGTGGACCCCAAACATCATAACGAGGATTTGATAAGAATTTTGTCCAGATTAAGATTTTATTAATCCGCACTAGTTGAATCATCAAAATAAGTCACAGTTGTTGATCTTCTCTAGAATCTATCTATGCCATCGATCGTAAAGGTATTTTATACACAATCACCTCTAGTTCTCAACGCTTATTGCAGGCATAAGTTTCTTTCAGCGAATTTTTTCTGGGCCATAGATCTATCAATATAAGCCATAAGAACTATCAAAGATACATGTCCTTTAATCCTTCAATAATCTTCAATGAATTGATCACTTCAAGGGTCAATTCTCTCTAGAACCCGAAGCTTATCATTACAGATCTACAAAGTTTGGAGTTGAGTTTTTAAGCAGGCTTATATCGTTTTCGATGAAGGTATGGTTTGGTGAATGAATATGTATTATTATGATCTTGTTTGTTGTATGAAGTGTATTACTGGTATGTTACACCTACTACGTTGATGCCCTATACTGGGTTTTGTCATTCTTCTAGGAAAAGTACTCATGGTCGAATTAGAATGGTTATGACTATTTGGGAAGCATCTATTCTTCCTTTAAATCCACTATAACTGATAGGGTTGATTTAGTTTCTAGAAATGGAAACTCCTTCTCTATTCGATTGACTTATATTTGGCCATGGTGTCACAACAAATCTGCAAAGAGTTATGTGTTTACTGTATGTTTTCTTGAATTTAACACCCGATGTATGAGTTCCCTTTGGAAGGACTAGAGCTTTGTTCTGGGTGGTGTGGAAATTGAACCCAGGTGTTAGAACAATTACACTCACAACAATTGCCAATTACACATGCAAATTACTCACAAAGGAGACTGAATAATGGAGTAGAACACTAATCTGTATTGAATAAGTGTACAATAGCCAACCCTGTGAAGTCATAGGCTGACACAATAAATAATTACATGACAGATTTGAATGCATAAGGATGCCATTCGAATTTGGTCAAAAGCAGGCTTACTAAATCTAATCAAATCCCCCATAGGTGCATAAAGCAGTTTTCAAAACTGTCTAGGAGCTCATGAATTGGCAAAATCAATTAGGTAAGCTAATAGGTAATGGAAGGAAAACTCATACATACTTTTCATAGGAGAAAAGAGTGGAGGATGATGAGGACAAAAAACAAGTTAACTTCACCTAGTCAAACATTCCTAATTGCCTTAAAACTCAGAAAAATCAGGCAATAAAGCAGAAAAAGAAGACACGCGCTAGGGAGGCCAGGAATAAAGCAGATTTGATTCCAAGAGGTTTCCCAAGCACTCCATGACTCAAATTCAGCAAGTTTGACCACTATGGATGTGTGGAGGACAACTTGCATAAGGTGGAATATGGAAGCTAGGCAAATAAGACAAAAATTGGATTAATTAATGTCTAAGGTAGCTAACTATGGGTTGATTATTCTAACACCCCCCCTTAAGACTGAATTATGAGTAAAATATCAGAAAATTATAGGGCCTAACAACAATTATTAGTCACCCTTCACATACTGCATGTCCATTAAACCAAGGAAAGAGGCAAAAACCCAGTGGGAAAAATCCTCCCTTAAACATGGACAGTAAAACAAAATTTGGAAATATTGTCATCACTCATGCTTCACAGCATGATCAAGAATCCCCAACAATGATTTGAGATTTCTGAATGTCTTCTCACAAAAAAAATTTGGTGAAGATATCTGCTACTTGTTCTGAAGATGAATAGAAGAGTAGAGGAATGGTGCCATCATGCACAAGCTGTTTGATGTAGTGCATATGGATCTCAATGTGTTTTGGTTCTCTGCTTCTAAAATAGATCATTGCAGATTTGAATGGTACTCTGATTATCATAGTAGATAGTAGTTGAGTATTCTGATTCAAAGCCACACTTTCCAAGTAACCCCTGCAACCATAAACATTGAGTTGCTGCATTTACAACTTCTCTGTACTCTGCTTCTGTAGATGAGAGTGCAATGGCACTCTGTTTCTTGCTTGAACAACTGATTGGCCCTTCTACAAGCATGAACACATATACTGATGTTGAATTTAGATCTGTGATGTCACCTTCCCAATCACTGTCAGTAAACCCAATCAAATCAAGATCATGATTTAGCTTTGTAGAAGATCCCATGAGTCCTTGTTCCCTGAACAAAGTTAAGGATCATTTTGGCTGCTCTCCAATTGATCTCATGAGGCTGATCCATGTATCTTGAAGCCACATTTACTACATAATAAATATCAGGTCTAGTATGTGTAAGATACAACAAACATCCAATCAATTTCCTATACAGTGTATTGTTTACCATAGGTGAAGAACCAGCTTCTTCAAGCTTAACTCCTGAAAGGAAAGGAGTCTTGCTTGGCTTGCAATCCTTCATATTGAATTTTTTCAACAAATCCAAGGCATACTTGGACTGATGTACTTTTATTCCTTCTTTGTTTTGAGCAATATTGAGCCCCAAGAATTGGCTCAATAAGCCCAAATCTGTCATTGAGAAGGCATGGTTCATTGCATCCTTCAAGGAGGCAATTTCATCCTTTGAGCTTCCTGGAATGAGAAGGTCATCAACATACAAAAAAATATCATTAATGAACCATGAATTAGCTTCAAATAGACATTTGGATCTGACTTTCATCGAAAAAAATTCATTGATAGTAGAAAGCTATCAATCTTGGCATACCAAGCCCTAGGGGTTGCTTAAGCCCATACAATGACTTCTTTAGCCTGCACACAAGAGATGGATTAGTAGAAAATCCTTGAGGCTGCTACATGTAAATATATTTAGTGAGATATCCATTCAGGAAATCACACTTCACATCCATGTGGTGTACCTCCCACTGCTTTGAAGCTGTAATGGCTAAGGCTAGCCTGATGGAGTCCATCTTTGCCACTGGTGCAAAGGTATCATTGTAGTCTATGCCATGTACCTATGAGTATCCCTTGGCTACCAATATGGCCTTTTACTTTATAGGTGAACCATCAGCAGAAAATTTTGTTTTGTACACCCACTTACACTGAACTAGCTTCCTCCCTGGGGGAAGATCAACCAGCTCCCAAGTGTTGCTCTTCTGGAGTGAGCTGAACTCTTCTTCCATGGATGTTTGCAATCATGGATCATTTTCTGCATCTTCATATTTCTATGGGTTTTATTCAACCATCAGATAGCATTTCTCTACAAACATAGGATCTTTCATGCACAGAGCACTCTCAAACTGAGATCTAGTCCTCCTAGGATCATTAAGATTTACAGCTAGTTCTCCAGCTGCATGAATGGTCTTGGATGCCCATTTTATTCTTGTAGGACTGTTAGGATCTACAATTAAATCATCATTATCATACATATCATAATCATCATGTTCAACTATCTCTTCACTTACATTCAGAGGTTCTGGTGGTGAAGAGGATTCTCCAACTTCCACTGCTGCTAGGGGCTCTTCTTGAAACTGAACACACCTTTCAATGAAGGATTTGTTTGTACTCAAATTGATAAGCTTGTACCATTTTGAATCTTCAGAGTAGCCAACAAATAGACACTCTTGGATTTGGGGCTGCAAATCCTTCCTCTTTTCTGTTGGAATTCTAGCCCAAGCCCTGGAGCCAAAAATCCTGAAATGGGTCACATCTGGCTTGTGCCCACTCCATGCTTTTAAAGGAGTCATACCATCAAGATGTTTATGAGGCACCCTATTCTGGATATAGGCTGCACAGTTTATAGCTTCGGTCCAAAACTTTGGTGGCAAAGTCTTAGCCTCCATCATGCAGGTTTCCATCTCTTTCAGTGATATGTTCTTTCTCTCAGCAACACCATTCTGCTGTGGTGTGTAAGGGATAGAATGCTGCATCTGAATACCTGCATCTGCACAATATTGAATGAACTCAGAATTGACATACTCACCACCATTTTTAGATCTGAGGACCTTGAGTTTCCTCCCAGACTGGTTTTCAACCAAAGCCTTAAAGACTTTGATGAGGCCAAAAACTTCAGACTTGTGTTTCAGGAAGTAAACCCAGCAATACCTAGAAAAGTCATCTATGAATGTCAATGCATATTTGTCCTGACTCATTGACATATGAGGAAATGGGCCAGCAACATCACTATGGATCAACTCAAGAGGTGCAGAGGTTCTCTCATGACTAGCTTTCTCAAATGTATGCTCTGGGTGTTTTCCTAGGATGCAACCTTGATAGACTCCTTTGGAGAACTTAATCTTTGGTAACACTATGACCATTTATTTTTCACTAAGATCAGAAAGATAATTGTAATTTAGGTGGCGAAATATTTCATTCCAAAGCTTGCTTTCCTCATTAGCATGAATCAGAAGAGCAGAGGGGTTTAAGTAGGGTAGGAAGTGTGAGAACATGTATACCTTCGAAGTGTGATTTGCAACTCCTTTTGCAATGAATTTACCATTTTGGATCTTTGTGATCTCAACTTCATCAAGGGATAATATGACCTTCTTTAGAGACCCTGTGTGGGTCATCTGATACACTGATAAGAGGTTAGAGGCAATACCTGGAACATACAATACATTACTGAACTTACCATGGTCAGGATCAATCCTCCCTTTTCCCAAAATTTCAGTGAGAGAGTCATCTCCCAGTACAATTGGTGGACCTTTCGACATGTCAAGTGAGGTAAATGCCTCCTTAGTCAAAACCATATGTCTTGAAGCTCTAGAATCAATGATGAAACTAGGTGAGCTTGATGTGCCAGCAACCAATGCATGAACTCTCTCTCTGTCTTATGAATTTGATCCTCCTTCCCTCTTCTTTGAGCTGTATGGAAGGGAGATGCCATTCTTCTCCAGGAGTTGGGTCAACATGTCTATTTGCTTCTTCATGTAGGATCTTTTAGAATGATTTCCCTTACTGCAGTATGTGCACTTGCTCATTTCTCCTTTGTTGTTCTTCTTCTGGGGTTTCTTCTTGGAACCTTGAGGCTCCTCTGGAGACTTGTTCTTGTCTCTCTTTTGCTCAGGTGGCTTTTTAGATTTCTTCTTGCTTTTTGAATCCACCCTTGAATCACCAGAAACCAGATATTGGTCTTTGGATGGTTTGATGGTGCCCATCATCACCATTTTATCTTGTTCTTGTGTGAGAGATTCCATGAAATCTGCAAGGCTAGGCATTTTCCAGGATTGAGCTGTCAACTTTGTGGCATAGAAGGTTGAAACAAACATTGAATAGTTAGGTCCAATATTTGAGAGTATGGCCAAGACCAGCTGATCATCCTTCTTTTTGATCCCACGTTGTTTTAGCTACAAAACAAGTGCTTTGAACTTGGAAAAATAGAGTTGCAGGGATTCAAAGCTATTGGGACTCAGGGAGATCAATTCATTTTCAATATGATGTCCCCTCATCTCATATATATTAGCAAAAAGATCAAAAATATTCTCCCATACTTCATTTGGTGATGTCAATCCATCAAGATGGAAAAGGAGGTCTCTGGATATGCTCAGACACAGGAGACCATAGGCCTCATCCCTCCTGTTGTGCCATTTAATCTTCTCTGCAGCTGCATTGGGATCTACTTCTATTGCCATAGTCACTCTGTAGAGGCCTTTCTCTCTCAATAGTATCTCCATCTCTGCTTTCCATTCAAAGAAGTTAAATGGAGTCAAAATGATCTTCTAAGATTGATCCATAGCTCATAAATTGTCCCTTCAGTCAGCAGAATGCTCCCAGTCAATGATGTCGAACCTGCAAAACAAATTGGAAGGATAGAAATCAATCTACAAAGGTTTTGATACAATGTGGAAATTGAACCCAGGTGTTAGAACAATTACACTCACAACAATTGCCAATTACACATGCAAATTACTTACAAAGGAGACTAAATAATGGAGCAAAACACTAATCTGTATTGAATAAGTGTACAATAGCCAACCCTATGAAGTCAGAGGATACCACAATAAATAATTACATGAGATATTTGAATGCATAAGGATGCCATTCGAATTTGGTCAAAAGAAGGCTTACTAAATCTAAGCAAATCCCCCATAGGTGCATAAAGCAGTTTCCAAAACTGTCTAGGAGCTCATGAATTGAAAAAATCAATTAGGAAACCTAATAGGTGATGGAAGAACTGTTAAATTTGAGCATATAGATATGTAGACAAACACACAACTCACAAAGAAGATCTCACAATTTACTCAGCCATTGAAGAATGAAACAGTGCAAAAGGCTTGCAGCTGTGAATGCTTTCATTAATCAAAAAATTAATCTAGATAATAATTACAATGATGTAAAATGGCTTTAATAGCCACAAGAAATTCAAATCCACATGAGGAAGTTCGAATTGATGACTCTACTTGACTGTAGGTAACCAAGACTTGTCTAAATCACAATTGGAGTTCTAAAACACAACTAACTGTTACATTTAGTATTAAATAATGGTTAACTGACTGTGGTAGGTGAGAAAAGCGCCCCACATGTGTGCAATTAATTAAACCATTATTTAACTGAATGTAATTGACTCCTAACTTTTCTTGACTAGTCATCAACTGAAGTTAAGGACCTAGTAGTTAACTGTCCTTGTCTAAATCATAACCGGAGTTCTAAAACACAATCAACTGTTACATTTAGTATTAAATAATGGTTAACTGACTGTGGTAGGTGAGAAAAATGCCCCACATGTGTGCATTTAATTAAACCATTATTTAACTGAATGTAGAGAGCTAGAAATGAATGTAACTGACTCCTAACTTGGCTTGACTAGTCATTAACTGAAGTGAACTGACCTTGGTTGGTTTCGGCACTCCCAGTTGCTTCCTAAATTGTAGGGATTGATCTAGGAGACTCCTAAAATTATGCAATCAAGTGCAATAAGTGGCAGTGAGCCTCATTTAGTGTTCCCCACACTTTGGTAACTGAAACATGTGCCCCAATTAGGTCGATTTTAGCCAATGGTACTAAGGACTATAAATAGACTAGATGGACTCCCGATTTAGACATGACTCCCGATTTAGACATATGACCAAATTTGGACAAGGGATGATTAATAATCCTAACACCCCCCCTGAATGCTAACTTGGACAAACTGTGGGCCCTGGTAACTAAGACCATAGGTCACCCATTACATCAAGTAAAGTAAAGTAACTGCTCAAATATAAGGTGCTTGGGGAAAAACCACATGGGAAAAAAACCCCCCTTCTAATTAAGCAGGTAGAATCAGGATCAATCTGGTTCTTCTGTGCACAGGTATCCTGGGGCCTGGCATGTGAAGCTCTCCATCATATGTCTGGAGGAATATTCCTCTTTGGAAGAAGAATGATATGCTCAACTAAATCAAAAATATAGACAGCTGCCGGATGAAGACTGGACCCATGTAGAGCAACTGAAGTCAACTAAAAAATGAGGAAAGGTTCTTGAGAATTCAGATAATGTGAAGAAAAATCAAGAAACTGATATGTTGCAGCCATGAAAAGCAAACCATGAGTGGTAATAAAATCCCCAAGTGTTCGGAGCAGGTGTCCAGGCGGATGCAGAAAATCTTCCTCTTTACTAGTTCTGTGAGAAGATGAGCATGTGATCAATGGTAGAGAAGCACTGGGACTGTTGAGAGCGAATGTTGGAGCTCCATAGTCTGATATAGCTTCTTAAATATATAATGAATCACATAATAAAATATCAGCAACCTCATATGAGGAAACTAACACCAAATCCCCATCAGCAGTTTTGAAGAGAAAGTGCGGTACTTGATTTTTCACACCAGAATTGGTGAGAGCAGCTACAAGCATGACTGAATGCTTTTGAATTTTAAAATATGAACCAAATAATATCATATCAGAAAGTAAATAAGATCTAAACAGGTTCAAAACAGATCCAAAAACGTGAAATGGAATCAAATCCCCAGCAGCAGTTTTGTAAGAGACTTGCGGTACTTGTTTCTTCACACCGTTGATGAGAACAGCTACAAGCGGTACTGAAAGTTTATGAATTTGATATATTAAACCAAGAAATATCAGATCAAATCTAAATAATATCATATCAGATCCAATAAGGTTAATATCAGATTCAAATAAATGGTTAACTGAGATAGTGGATGCACGGCTTTCTTCTTCTTCAAAATTCTGAATTTTGGTGCATGCAATCCTGCAGGAATTTGCTGGAAAAACTAGATCATGGGGAGCAAATGGATCACTCTGGTAATCTTATATTTCTTCCAAAATATCCAAGGTATCACATATTTGCACACCAGCAGCAACATTAGAGGGAGAAAAATCAAATTTCTCTTCACTTTCGGAAGCAATTACTAGTAAATTTTGCACAGAATTTAAAGGAAAATCACCGGTGAATGTTTGCATGGAAGTGCAGCAGAATTTTTCTTCAATATCAGAGATTCAAATGTCTTCTTCTGTTTCAGCAATACAATAAGATGAGATATCAGAGATCTCATGAACTTCTGGAGCATCAGGAGAAGGAGTAACTGCATGGAGACTGTCTTCAATTCGAATTGACTATGTAGAAGTTTCTGCTTCATCTTCATCTTGAATAAATTCATCATAGAGAGTAGAGTCCGAGACTTTTGAATCAAGGATGTTTGTGGTGCTGGATGTGCTCCATGTGCTTCCAAATCCAAAGGTTATTTCCAATCTTCTCCAGAGTTCCTATGGATCTTTAATAGATCTACTGAGGTAGTGCATGCTAGGAGAAAGAGCCAGTTCCATTATTTCAAAAGCTTTATCATTTGCTTTTAGCCAATCATTATCACTCTTAAAACGATTTCTACCGTATCCATCAGACACTGAAAAGAGTTTTTGTCTATTCAGAAATCCAATCATCTTCACCTTCCATTCAACATAGTCTGAGGATCGGGTGAGAAGAGAAACTGGTGGATTCATTTCGAAGTTGTACCTGCAAAAAAAATGATCCAGTAGGAGATCCGAGGAGGAGAAGTGCCTTGTCTGTTGAGGCTCTGATACCATGTTAAATTTGAGCATATAGATCTGTAGACAAACAAACAACTCACAAAGAAGATCTCACAATTTACTCAGCCATTGAAGAATGAAACAGTGCAAAAGGCTTGCAGCTGTGAATGCTTTCATTAATCAAAAAAGTAATCCAGATAATAATTACAATGATGTAAAATGGCTTTAATAGCCACAAGCAATTCGAATACACATGAGGAAGTTCAAATTGATGACTCTACTTGACTGTAGGTAACCAAGACTTGTCTAAATCACAATTGGAGTTCTAAAACACAACTAACTGTTACATTTAGTATTAAATAATGGTTAACTGACTGTGGTAGGTGAGAAAAGTGCCCCACATGTGTGCAATTAATTAAACCATTATTTAACTGAATGTAACTGACTCCTAACTTGTCTTGACTAGTAATCAACTGAAGTTAAGGACCCAGTAGTTAACTGTCCTTGTCTAAATCATAACCGGAGTTCTAAAACACAACCAACTGTTACATTTAGTATTAAATAATGGCTAACTAACTGTGGTAGGTGAGAAAAATGCCCCACATGTGTGCAATTAATTAAACCATTATTTAACTGAATGTAGAGAGCTAGAACTGAATGTAGCTGACTCCTAACTTGGCTTGACTAGTCATTAACTGAAGTGAACTGACCTTGGTTGGTTTCGGCACTCCCAGTTGCTTCCTAAATTGTAGGGATTGATCTAGGAGACTCCTAAACTTATGCAATCAAGTGCAATAAGTGGTAGTGAGCCTCATTTAGTGTTCCCCACACTTTGGTAACTGAAACATGTGCCCCAATTAGGTCGAGTTTAACCAATGGTACTAATGACTATAAATAGACTGGATGGACTCCCGATTTAGACATATGACCAAATTTGGACAAGGGAGGATTAATAATCCTAACAAGAACAAATCATAAATTCTTTTCCTGGGAGAAAAGAGTGGAGGATGACGAGGAAAAAAAACAAGTTAACTTCACCTAGTCAAACTTTCCCAATTGCCTTAAAACTCAGAAAAAAAAGGCAATAAAGCAGAAAAAGCAGACATGCACTAGGGAGGCTAGGAATAAAGTAGATTTGATTCCAAGAGGTTTCCCAAGCGCTCCATGACTCAAATTTAGCAAGTTTGACCACTATGGATGTGTGGAGGACAACTTGCATACGGTGGAATATGGAAACTAGGCAAATAAGACAAAAAATGGATTAATTAATGTCTAAGGTAGCTAACTATGGGTTGATTATTCTAACAAGTGGAACCATCCCAAGTTTAATGGAGTTCATGTATAGTGCTTATAAGTCTTATCAAGTTATCATTAAACTCTTCCTTGTGTTTGCTTATGATTGTATTGAATGGGTTGGATGCTTGGTGAAGTTTCAAGTAGGGATTAATCTTGTAAATGTACCTATACCTTGCATCTATTCATATCTTGAATTTTACACTGCATTGGAATTTTAAGAAAAAATATTTAACTGTATTTTTGCATTCCCAAAGTCGAGGGTGGAGGGTGGAAGTCAGAAAGAAACAGATAAAAAAGGGCTAAGGAAAAAAGTTGGTGTGCCGATTTCTGAAGTCTGCAGTGGGGGGGACAGAAGGTCAGAATTCAAGATCGTCGGTTGAGATTGATCTCGCTTAATCAATGGTGTGGAAGAAAATTCAAGACCAAAAGTGGGTTTTCCCACTTCCAAGTTCTAGAACGGAGAGGTAGAAGGCAGAAGGCAGAAGGCAGAAGAGTCGTTAAATATTTTCATTGAAGTTTATGTTTTTGAGTTTCGAGTTCTGAGGTCGAAAAGGCGAAAAGAGGAAGTGTGGAAGGAGGAAGGAACAACCCTAGTTGAAGGACTTTGTCGAGTGCTATGTTTCTAATTTCCTAGTTCCGGTCGGAAAGGTAAAAACAGGGAGTGCGGAAGGTGAAAGGCGAAAAAGTCTTTAAGTGTTTATGTTGCACATTAAGTTTCTGGTTCCTAATTTCCAAGGTCAGAAGGGCAGAAAGTGGAAGTCCTGAAGGTAGAAAGAGGAGGTGCAGAAGGTGTTAGAGCCGTCAAATGTTTCTATCGCACATTAAATTTATAATTCTTGATTTATAAGGATAGAAGGGAAAAACGAAGAAGTGCGCACAGTGGAAGGAAAAAGAGTGGTTAAATATTTCTATCGCACATTAAGTTTCTGATTCCTGATTTTTGAGGTCAAAACAATGGAAAGCGGAAGTGCAGGAGGTGGAAGGCATAAGAGTGTTTAAATTTTTCTGTCGCACATTATGTTTCTGATTTCCGATTTTTGAGTTCAAAAGGGTGGAAAGCGAAAGTGTGGAACGCGGAGTGCAGAAATTTAGTTTTAGTGTGGAAACAAATTTCTGACTGCCTAAGTGGATTCCCATATGGAAATTTAATGTTGTTTATTATTTTATCCTAAGGTTTATTTGTTATGAAAGGTTATAGCCAAATACAAGTGAAAGAATTTATATTTTCAAAAAAAATTATATATGCATTTTTGGCAGGTTATTGGGGGATGTTACAGGTAAAACCAAAGAAAATCTTCTTAAGGCTAGGAAAATACTAAAAGTTGTCACCTGGGTATTGCAGGCCATTTGAAATTTTGGAGAAAGTTGGACCGGTAGCATATCACTTAACATTACCACCTATAATTAAAGTACATAATGTTTCATGTTTGCATTCCGAAGAAATACGTTCATGATCCTACTTATGTGATCGACTGGAATGTTATACACGTGAAACCTGAAGGAGAGATTTCGATGGGATAAAAGTGTATTCTCTACATGAGATAACTTTTACTTAGGAACCGTACCATTAGACATGTCAAGGTGAAATGGAAGCACCTTAGTCTAGAGGAATCCACTTGGGAATTTGACAGTAATATGCTAGAGGCATACCCAACTCTATTTCAAAAGAAAATAATGGAGGATTGAATACATGAAAAATAATAGCACTGAGGACTTTGTTATCCTCTAAGGGGAGATGTATCTAACACACCACATAATTTTGATTATTATTTCTTCAAATATTATATTTTTTAAAATATTTTGACAGAAAGTCAAATTGGATGTAATGGATTATTTTTATTTAATAATTAAAAATAGTGAGAGGAATGAGAACTGAAGTAGTTGTTGAAAGAGTGTTTTGTCACCCATAAGGGAAATAGATAAGTGGAGAAAACTACTGAGTGATAACTCAAATGATACAGGATGCATCTTCCCTAAAATCAGGTCAAGACTCCTTATGGAGTATTAAAGAGCAAGAGGATCATAAATGACCAAGTCGTAGGAAAAATACTATATAATAGTATGTCCATCAAGCAAGCAGGAGGATGGAGATGGACGTGGAATTCATATTTTAATGCAAGAGATGGCACATTGATCATATTTTTTCCTTATGTTTCAACAAACATGCTCAAGAGTTCTGGAGTAAGTAAGACTTGGCTACTCTAGGAGTTGGTTGGGAGGAACGAGAACCTCGATTTTTTTTCTTGACAGTGGTGTCATTTTCCCTATTCTATTTCTTATCTGTTTAAGTATTTTTAAATTATAAACATAGTATAGACATGAATCATAAATACATTTTAATAGTAAATGATACGATGCATATATTTCTAACATTTTTCCATGCTCATGTTATTATTGGTATAAATTGTTCTTTATCAGTAGAAGAATCACATATTTTTTTTATCTTTGTCTATTTCAACTAATCTCTATTTGGGATTCCATAACCGAATTAGAGTAGGATTTAATTTTATCCTAAATAGGAATCTGAACGAAGGTATTATAGATCTGGTTATACTTTAAATTATGTTTGCATATATTTTTCCCCTTAAAATATTTTAAATGTATTTACAACTAATCGTACTCCCTAGGAACTGAGGCTTTGCATACAGAGCTTATCTCAGTTTTCTAGACTGTATTACCTTATAACCTATTCTCATTTAAAAAAATCTATTTGGATAATTCTTATAGTTAAACAACGTTATTAAAAAATGAATTATTAAATAAACCACGAATCAAATAAACCCAATAAATAATTCCAACAATTTATATAGTAAACAAAAGGTTGCAAACTATCGCATAAATTATCCTAAGTATACATAGTAGAGTTGAAAGTCTTTTTATCTTAAACAAACATCTAAATTACAAATAACCAATAAATTCCCAACTCACATATATGTATTATAAGTCAAACAATAAACGGATATAGTTAAAATAATATCTGTAAATTAAACTTAAACACACAGTTCATATTCAATAATATCCACACCCTATGATACATGGCTTTGTCTGAAAATATTTTTTCAACACAATCGAATCTAAAAGGAGCATAACATTCAAATTTTATTAACAAGTTTCCAACTACTAGATATATCATGGTTGTAATCCCATTAAATGACATCCATCATTGAGAATAAATGAAATCTACATTCGAATAGGATGGCATGTTAACACTCTAAAAACATGAGAGGTTGCGAAGATTTTTTTTCTAATATATTGTAGACCCATAAGGGTTAAATAATATATTTTAACTTATCTTCATAGTAGTGGTGAAATCCCTATCCATTTCTGGTCTGTGAACTTAGTGGAAAACTATTGTAACTTATTATGATTTGGTTATTGACAGATCCATTGGTATAGATCGAGAACAACCACGTTGGGGGATACCTGCACATCAAACAAACTAAGGAATGTTAGTATGATTGCTAGTAATAAAGTTAAGGTTGTATTCATTCAAATTAAATAGAGTTGGAGGAATTTACTCCCCTTTGGCAAGGAAGAAGGAGGCCTCAGAGGAGGTGACCCTGTTGCCACTCTCGTCGGCTCAAGTTAACCAAACTGCATTCCACATTGTTACACGGTTAAAAATATGTAATTGTAACCTATAACAAATATTTTGCATAAGGATGATAGGGTAAAACCCTTACCAGACCAAATGATGCATGTGAAGGAATCTTAAATCTAGCCTTCGTTTGAAATCTTATATATCCACCCAAACCCCACCTTCCTAATAAAATAAGAAGATAGAGATTGCTTAGAAATCGAATTGAACAAGCAAAGGAAATTTTAGTGAAAACTTACCCTAAACGAACACCGAGAGGGACAGGAGTCAACTCCTCCTGTGTTCCCCTTGTATCTCCTTTTCTTCCAGGATAACATAGTACTTTGATTTAGAATGGAAATTATTTTCATTTCTTTAAAACCCATAACAAAAAAAAAAACAAGAACATGCATATGGGCCTTAACTCTCTTACCTTGAAAAAGGCGTTGTAGGATGTAAGGCTTCACAAAAGCTCAAAGAAGGAATTTTTTAATTGTCCTAATCTTGAAAAACAAGTTAGTCCAAGGTCGTAAAGAAGATGATTCCTTTGATAAAAACCTTCAAGTAAACCTCATAATCAAGTATAAAAATTCCATTAGCATACTGTGCATAGGATTGGGAGAAAATGCGCAGCGCATCCATGAATGGTTGAGCTCTCTCCCTTTGAACAATTACATACCAAACTAATGCAAAAACCAAACCCTAAGATAGAATAAATCACGTTTAAACCATTGGAAAATCCATTGCAGGAGATCAAGACAAGTGGAGGAATGATATACCTCTCTGACCACTTTTGCATGCTCTTAAACATCCCATTGAATGCACTTGGCTGCACTGTGAACTTGCAAATAGGGGATATTTATTTCCATACTTTAAAACCTAATTGTCTGCACTGGTAACCATTGTATCTCCCTTCAAATTTTATGGCATGAACATTTTATAACATATCAACGTACAATGTGCAAAGGTTGTGTCTAGGGTCATGACTATTGTGTTTATCACCATAGTCCAAACAATTTTAATCAAACCTTAACCACATCTTTCCCTAGGCCTCCAATACTTGAAACCTTTAATAAAAAAATTGATTATACCCATTTCCAACATGTAGTAAAAGGGTGGAGGATAAACTAGGACTAAGCCATAGCTTTAGGGTTTAGTTCCTTAGTAACTCAACTTTAAAATAACCTTAAAAGCACTAAAAACATCGCCTTGGAAGTTGTTATATGGTCATCATCACCAGTTTGCAATGCCAAAAGTGGCATGACTTTCCATCAAACATAGAACTGATGCAATTTATACGTTACATGCATATTTACTGTGGCGACAAATAATTTATGTCGCGGCCAACATTTATAAGTTATGACAACATAAACGAAATAATAGAGTAAAGGAAATTTATTTATGTTTTTTATGTGTGTGACATGGTTGCAGCGATTCAGTTTGTGGATATGTTGATTCAAAAATTTTAGGTTATTTGGACAAAAGGATATCTACTTCATGTTATATCTTTAATCTTGCACCTGGAAATTATTTGACGGATGTCAAAACTTCAACAAATAGTGTCTTTATCAAAGATTGAGTTTGAATATATAGCAGCTTCACATGCGTGCAAGGAGGAAATTTAGATAAAGAGTCTATTAGGTGAGTTTGAAAAGGTGCTAGATAAGGTAAATTTGTTATTTGATAGTCAAATTTTTATTCATTTGGCTAATAATCCAACTTATCGCAATAAGGTAAAGAATATTGTTGTTAAATACCATTTCTTAAGATAGATTGTTGATGGAGGTGGATTCACTTTCGAGAAGGTCCATGTATTATCCCTAATTTTCACCTTGACTATATTGGGCATGAGCCCCACTACACATGATTTACTTTGATGTTATGTTTATATATATATATATATATATATATTGGGTGTATGCCCCACTGCACATGAGTTATTTTATTACATAGATATATTATGGATAAGCCCCAATGCACATCTTTTATTATCTTTTTATATGATTGTATATGTTGGGCATAGGACCTGATGGACAAGGACTATTGTTGTTGTACTCGGAGTAGGCCCTGATGTACTGGATTTATTATTATGTTATTGGGAACAAACCCTAATATATATAATGAGATTATGTATTATGCAGAAGACTCAATGCATAATTGATTTCAATGATGTGTTGTGTGTAATCCCTGTAGCACATGGGTTATGATATTTTGTGTTGAGCATAACCTCTGGAGCACATGAGTTATGAGATTATGTGTTGAGAATAATCTCGAGAGCACATCAGTTATAATAATATGTGTTGAGCATAAGTTCTAGAGAACATACCTAATCACAAGAAGTAAAGAATAGAAGTGTTGGGCATAATCCCTAGAGCAATCCAACTTGATGTTAAAAATAATATTTGGAGCATGGAATATGTCACGTCCCCGTCCATCAACTGGCGAGGAGGACGTAACGAACATCAACACAACCGGGCAAACAGCCCATGAACATAAAACAGAGGAGATCAATGCTAAAATTAAAACCTAAACAACAGGCATAATTCATCATACAAGGATGCACAGTCCTTCAAACCATCAGCGGAAGCAAACATAGACATTCCAGGATTTAACATCAATATAAATTACAGAGATGAAGTAACCGGTAGTACTTATCTTTTGATGAAGAATTAACCTGCAACCAGCTACGCCGCTGCAACGTTCCACCCAACCATAGGCCAGCATGCTCATCAATCTCTCAGCAACGCTGCCACCCCTGAGCTGGGCATGATTCTCCAAGGATAAGGGTCAATTACAGGCTTACACATAGCCTAGGGGACATAAACAACAAACCAACACAGCTGGGTTTCACAGGATTTCAACAGACAAGCCAAGCCAGCGCAGTCCGAAGACTAACCATTGCACTCAGGCAGTTACTTTGCTGTCACATCTTAAACAGGGAAAAGAAATTCTGAGTCATTCTTGGCCCTATTGTGGCCAAAATTATTCTTCAAACGAAATTACAACAGCCCCAAAGATGTAAGGAAGACCCCGGTAGCATAGCCAACAACGTGGGAAAATAACAGTCCCAAAATGCATCAGTGAGCACAGCTCACATCAAACGTGGGGAATACAGCCCATCCTGGGCAACAAAATCACGAGGAAAACACATAAATACCACGCAGAGGAAAGGGAAAAATACCGACTTTCGATAGCCACAGCACCTACGATTTCGCTGGGAAAAGAACAACGTGGGAAAACCCAGAAATTCCTGTGTGTGAGAGGAAAACTGGGGAAAGAATCCCTCTGCGTGATATTGCACAACAATGGAGGCCCTGCGTGAGGAGAAAAAAACTCCGTTTTTGTCCATGGATGAACAATTAATAGCCAGGACACGAAATTGCAGTGCGTGGGTGCTCAGCAACTCGTGGAGCTAAGAAAATGTTTTCCTGCGACCAAAACCGCCTAGAGCCTGTGCGTGAGGAGGGTCCCCAAAAACAAAATCGTGGTAAGAGTGAACAGGCCAGGGAAGAGTGCGGGAGGGAGAAGAATGGAAAACGTGGGTGGAGTGGGCAGGTGGGAAAAGGACTGACAGTCCTGCCACCCCACTCCCAAAGGCATTTACTGCCTCAACCACCAGCAACCATTATTCCTCAGCTGCCCAACAAAACATTAAACAGGTTGACAAGGGAAGATGAAAAATCAACAAGGTGACAAAACTTGGGTTTTTCCCCCATAACTAAGGTTTGACATCCCCCACCCCTTATCCTTTGGAACCATGCCCTTTTCATTCAACGTTGCACTGTCGTAGCTGGTTGTGGTTTTAGTTTAATTGATGTGCGTGTTTACATGATGCCGAATTATAATGTGCCAAATAGCACGAGATACCATCGGCAACTACCTCTATTGCCGAAACATACACAACCAAATCGATGGTGGATTTTTACTTGAGCTCCTCACCACGATTAATTACAATATATACATCATGCAAACGGGGTCAAAACCAGGGACATTACATTCCCCTCCCCCTTGGAATAACACCGTCCTCGGTGTTCCATTACATTTATACAATATATATACAATTGCACATCAAAATTTCAAAATTTGCAGATCTGTCCCACGTTCAATCATTTACTTTGAACGGTCAAGACCAAGCCTCTCAGCTTCCATGGACTTTTCCTGCTGTTTCTCAACTTCCAGGTGATCCCAAAGTCTAGGAACTTTGCGGCTATTGCCTTCATCATGTTCCCTCATTGAACAGTCCTGGCATAAATGGTGTCCTCCGCACCTCCAGTATCGCACAGGCTGCTTCATATTTACCTGCTCAATTTCCTTTGAGTCTTCCTGCCTGGACCGTTTCTTATCGGATCACTTGGAAAATTGTCCCATTGCTCGTCCACCTTCTTTTCCCTTGCCGATTGCTCCCAAAAGGCTTTTCACCTCCCTTTGCAAACCAATAGAATCTTGCAAAATCTGGTGGTTCATTTTGCTCTGCCTTTTTTGTATCTTGAGCATCTCCCCAAGGTTCTCTTGGGTCTTGGAAATCATCTGAAGGAGACTTTCAGCTAAGTCTGACAACTTTTGATCTGCTGCCATGATTAATGTACACCACTTGGTTTCACTTTTCTCACCTGTGAAATGCACCATTGAAATTCTATCAGACCAAGCATAATATAGACATTAAATTATTCAGTTAATTACCCAATTGGCATGATAGTCCAAGCCTCATCAACGAGACTTTCATAATTTTCATGCCTTCCCCCAATAGGCACATGAGCTCATTCATGTCCATTCCTGGGCAGGGAATTAACTATTCCAGCATTCAAAAATTTGTTTAAGCAAATACACACATTTCATTCTCAATCATACATGCATTCAACAATCCTTTGTTTTCACAATGCATAAACATATATATAATCAAAAGGCAAGAGAGAGCAGTAAGAGTTTTTCCCCTCTTTGTTTTGTTCCATCCTAGAACCTACACCATCACTGTGGTTTTTTTTTTTCATGCTCTCAGCCTCTTTCACTTCACCATGAATGCTGGACCAATCTTTTTTGGTCATGACACTTAGTGTCTTTGGTCTATTCCAGACCCCTAAACCATGGAGTCTCTCCACATGGTTTGTCTCGACTGCTAGGACTCCCCCATATTACTAGCACCTTTTTCATTACCGCTCATTCCGAGCTTTTCCAGGATAGTCACATGTCCACATGCACCTCTAGGATGCTCTCATAGTCTTTGCTTCCAGCGATACCTATATCCAAACATTGAATAAATTCACATGTTTAGTTTATTCTCATCAGTTTTATCTCTAAATAAAGAGTTTAAAACATCATAACCAAATCATATACACATATATATTCACAAGCAAAATAATCCAATACTTATCTGTATCGTACGTTTCCTCATTTGTCCACAGGATCTTGCTTCGCTATGCAAGCCTTGGGATCGCCTATGGACTTAGATGTTAGGTCAGCACACCGACTTCTCCTCAACATCGAATTAATTAATGTCCAGATACTACATAACCATGTCAACTGGGCTTGGAACTTTATCATGAACATTTTTAGGTCTAGGATCTACTACGGATCCTCAGGCATATAACAGCCCAACATACACTTATATCAACAATAACCCTTACAATTATACCAACATTCACTTATATCAACAATAACCCTTACACTTATACCAACATTCACTTATATCAACAATAACACATACACTTATATCAACATGCACTTAAATCAACAATAACCCTTACTCCGCAACCGCTCACAACAACCATTTACCATTTACCTTTTACCTTTAGCCTGTTAACACAAGCAACACAAGCAATACAAGAAACACAAGCCAACTCATCAGTGTTATTGCTCTAAAACTGTAATCACATTTCTCATCACTCAATATCAAATATTGAGACACCAGGAGTGCGTCCACTCCCCAGAGTGTAATCAATATTGAAAACCCTTTCATGACTCGACATCGAAAAAGTGTGCACCCATTCCCGGTGTGTGCCATGCAGGCCCTATCCATACTCAAGCAATCGGTCATCATGGAAACAAAACCAGAACATGCTCTACATATGTAATTTAATAATTTGACATGCATATTCATAGAAAGGGTCACAGAACACTTATCCATTTGCCGTCGCAGTATGCCTTTGTGTCTGTTAGGCACCGTCAAGGAGTTGGGAAAGGCTACTGCTAAGTTGGTAAGCTCACTGTAGAGCCAGGAACACCTACACCAGAACTATCCTGACTTCTAAGACACCCACACACACCCAACACAAGGAATCAGTCCCTTCTCTGCTAATCAGTCCCTCAGGCCTTGCATTCCCTTCCAGTGCTATCCCGAGGTTGTGGAGAAGAAGGTCAGCCTTATAGCTCTGTCTGTGTGGTTTCCAATCACCAGGTTTAAGCAAACCAAGCCCCCATCCCTGCTCCTAACACAGTTTGTATTCACACATGTCTCACTGACATAAAACATACCATCTCACTCATGTTATTACCAAACATGCAGTGCAGATGAGACATTTCAAAATGTCCAATGGTGTTTCACCCGAAACCCATTTCCAATATAAGGGGAAAACCTTCCCATGAAGTCTGGCTTCTGCAGGCCATCGCACATGGTCTTCCCACAGTGTGTACCCCTGACACATTCATCAAGTAGCCAAATAGTCAATCATTACCTGATACTACAATCCAAATGATCGTTCCATAACCAAGCAATGACATTTAGCAATCAAATTCAATAAGAATTTGCAACTCTACTACAGAAATTGACTTGCTCAATAGTGGGTTTCCTGTAAGCAGCATCACTATGCCCATTATAATTTTATGCTTACTATCATAACATGAATACCCACTTACCATGTGTCCCTCCTGACACAATCTCACACAAGCCAACAATGATTAGTAGTCGTTAGTACCTCTTAAATCCGAAATCCACAATTCAAATTCAACAACCCGTACCAACTAATTTTCACAACCATGAGAATTCTTCTCATAAATGGTAGATTCTGGCATTGGTCAGGGTCTTACCTCTCACTGCCATGCTCAAAATAATCTACCTGAGACATGAGTTTCAATCAACCAAACACAATCTTATGCAAGCCAACAATGGCTAGTGGTTGTCAGCAATTTCTCAAATCTGAAATTCACAATTCGAATTTTAACAACCTATTATGCATATCATATGGTAGATTCTGGAATTGGTCAGGATCTTACCTCTCAATGCCATTCTCGGAATAATATACCTAAAACATAAGCTTCAAACATCCAAACACAAGCTTATGCAAGCCAATAGTGACTAATGGTTGTCAGCAATATTTGAAACTCACAATTCAAATTTTAACAAGCTCTTTTACATGGTAGATTCTGGCATTGTTCAGGGTCTTACCTCTCAATGCCATTCTCGGAATTTATAAAATTCAAATACTTCCCGTTGTTAGGCACATCAATATATACCAAACTCATTTACTTCATGCAATCATTGTCATGCTAACATTGCAAGGTATAATCATATCATTCATGCCATGAAAGGTTTAGATACTCCTTACTTCACAAGTGTATCATTCATACCACCTTGCTCTTCAATAGAGCATTTCTGGCAGCCAATTGATCATGACTATCCTGCATTCATGACAACCTCTGAAATGATTCCTGAATTATCATCAATTCACCATTTCAGTCATTAGTTAGTCCGCATATCACATGCATTCATGCAATACATCACAACATTTCACCTACACTTATGCAATCAGTGATTCACACCCTTAATAGGCATACATCCATTGCATAACTACAAGGTCCACAAAATCCTTCCAATGCCTATCCATTCATGCTATGTTGCATTGATTCAGGAATACTATGCATTCAACCATATCATGGCCTACCCATGACTACCTCATATAGGATGCATGACTATAATCAATATCATTAACATGTATAGGCATGACACCTTTCTACATTCCAATATTCACATGGTATGAGGTCCCTTACCTGGACCAATCCACGGAATATGTCACAAGCAACTCTTACCTGCATGGGTCATACTTACACCCTTGCCATGACCACTTTGGTTGGTCCTTGCAAGATATTGCAGACTTTTCCCACCAAATTTTTGTTATGGACTTGTTGCTTTATCCCTTTCTCCAAAGGGTTGTTGGTCACATCTTTCAGCATCCACAACATATTCATCCGGGTCCATGTCATTGTTGGTTTTTCCACCAATGCCAACATCAAAACAATGATTATCATTAGTGGTTCATTATATATATATATATATATATATATATATATATATTCCAATATTCTTACCAATCATGCAATATCCTATGCATGCAATACATATCCTCATGCATTTCAAGCATAAACTTAGGAAATGCAGTTCAAATCAGCAAGATAGGGTTTAATGAAAACTTCCCTTTCAATTCCCTTATCTTCTCATGGAATTCCTTTTTCACTCAGCAGCTGGTTGACTTCATAGTCCTTGCTGCCCCTGGGCATGCAACTGTCCAGATTTTTCCATTTGATAACAACAGCCATCATTAGCACTTTGTTGCTTCATGCTCAGATTCTGGTGACTTATCCTTGTTCCCCATTGGATAAGCTTTCCAACGCCCGTTCACACGCGTCATTCCGACCTCGGGTGTGAAAACCGCACCCCTTCTAAGAATGATGTCTTTCAGCAAACCTTTAGATTTTACACACAGCTATATTTTGGACTGGGTGCCCACTTCAGCCACCTTATTTCCATTGCACCATTCATCTTTTATAAATTTTGGGTTTGACTAAATTTCCCAAAACATAGGATTTTCTTTTCACAAGAACAACTTTCTGAGGGAATGACAGGGGTCAAGGGGGCTTGCCCCCACTGCAGGGCGGGTCGAGGGCAGTGCCCTCGTTTTTTTTTTTTTTGTAAATCATTGTTTTCATGCAATCTGGTGCATTAGCTCGCTACCATTTTTCTCCTTTTCAGCCCTAAAATTCAATGAAAAACAGCCGTAGAATCGGCTCTCGGAAGCATCAGCACATCCGCTGAATTGGCTCTCGGAAGCATCAGCACATCCGCTGAATCAGCTCTTGGATCATTCTTCCTTCCACCGAATCTGCTCTCAGACCATTCTTCCTTCCACCGAATCGGCTCTCAGAAGCTCCAATCCTTCCGCAACGATGGCTCCTTGGAAGCTCCAAACCTTCCGCAACGTCGGCTCCTTTCCCATTCTTTCCTCCGTCGAATCGGCTCCCAGAACGCTTTCCCTTCCGCAACGGTGGACGAAAAACTTCACCAGTTCGCCTGCAACAGCGAACGCCCACTTCGCCAGCTCTTCCGATTTGGCACTTAGAACCACTTGGCAGTCAGACGTCGGCAGACTCTCGTAACGTCGGACGTCGGACCACTCTCCCTTCCGATTTCTCCAACACTTAGACAAATTTTTGAAAATTTGTCTTTCTTCTTCTTCCCACCGAATGTAGCTCTAGTCGGTGATCGGACAACTTCCACGTCGGAGGCGGAATTCGCTTCGCCGTCCGCAACGGCGGATGGGAAAATCATTGTTTCTCCTGCAACGATGGAGGTTAACTCCGCGAACCCTTCTGCAACGGCGGACGTCTTTCCTCATCGGAGGACTTGTTCCTTTACTTCCGCAACGGCGGAACACAACCCAAACTTCTTCTGCAAGGGTCGGGCGGGAAACTTCACCCACTCGTCCGCAACTGCGGATGTCCACTTCTCTAGCTCTTCCGCAACGGTGGAATTCCACTTCCTCCCGTGGCCCGACCGCTCAACACTTAGGCGATTTTTTGAAGTTTGCTACGGCTCTGCTGAACAGAGAAGGTAATTCTACCTTCTGTTACTACATCTTCATGGACCATAGAGGCCCATTGCTGCAACCCAGAGCTCTGATACCATTGTGTCACGTCCCCGTCCCTCAACCGGCAAGGAGGACGCGACGAACATCAACATAGCCGGGCAAACAGCCCATGAACATAAAACAGAGGAGATCAATGCTAAAATTAAAACCTAAACAACAGGCATAATTCATCATACAAGGATGCACAGTCCTTCAAACCATCAGCGGAAGCAAACATAGACATTCCAGCATTTAACATCAATATAAATTACAGAGATGAAGTAACCGGCAGTACTTATCTTTTGATGAATAATTAACCTGCAACCAGCTACTCCGCTGCAACGTTCCACCCAACCATAGGCCAGCGTGCTCATCAATCTCTCAGCAACGCTGCCACCCCCGAGCTGGGCATGATTCTCCAAGGATAAGGGTCAATTACAGGCTTACACATAGCCTAGGGGACATAAACAACAAACCAACACAGCTGGGTTTCACAGGCTTTCAACAGACAAGCCA
Source organism: Pseudotsuga menziesii (assembly GCA_001517045.1). NCBI lineage: Eukaryota > Viridiplantae > Streptophyta > Pinopsida > Pinales > Pinaceae > Pseudotsuga > Pseudotsuga menziesii. The sequence continues at coordinate 402,584 of LPNX010951998.1, forward strand.
AGCCAGCGCAGTCCGAAGACTAACCATTGCACTCGGGCAATTACTTTGTTGTCATAGCTTAAACAGGGAAAAGAAATTCTGAGTCATTCTTGGCCCTATTGTGGCCAAAATGATTCTTCAAACGAAATTACAACAGCCCCAAAGATGTAAGGAAGACCCCGGCAGCACAGCCAACAACGTGGGAAAATAACAGTCCCAAAATGTATCAGTGAGCACAGCTCACATCAAACGTGGGGAATACAGCCCGTCCTGGGAAACAAAATCATGGGGAAAACACATAAACACCACGCAGAGGAAAGGGAAAAATACCGACTTTCGATAGCCACAACACCCACGATTTCGTTGGGAAAAGAACAACATGGGAAAACCCAGAAATTCCTGTGCGTGAGAGGAAAAACGGGCAAAGAATCCCTCTGCGTGAGATTGCACAACAATGGAGGCCCTGCGTGAGGAGAAAACAACTCAGTTTTTGTCCGTGGATGAACAATAAACAACCAGGATGCGAAATTGCAGTGCGTGGGTGCTCAACAACTCGTGGAACCAAGAAAATGTCTGCCTGCGACCAAAACCGCCCAGAGCCTGTGCGTGAGGAGGGTCCCCAAAAACAAAATTGTGGTAAGAGTGAATAGGCCAGGGAAGAGTGCGGGAGGGAGAAGAATGGCAAACGTTGGTGGAGTGGGCAGGTGGGAAAAGGACTGACAGTCCTGCCACCCCACTCCCAAAGGCATTCACTGCCTCAACCACCAGCAACCATTACTCCTCAGCTGCCCAACAAAACATTAAAGAGGTTGACAAGGGAAGATGGAAAATCAACAAGGTGACAAAACTTGGGTTTTTCCCCCATAACTAAGGTTTGACATCCCCCACCCCTTATCCTTTGGAACCATGCCCTTTTCATTCAACGTTGCACTGTCATAGCTGGTTGTGGTTTTAGTTTAATTGATGTGCGTGTTTACATGATGCTGAATTATAATGTGCCAAATAGCACGAGATACCATCGGCAACTACCTCTATTGCCGAAACATACACAACCAAATCGATGGTGGCTTTTTACTTGAGCTCCTCACCACGATTAATTACAATATATACATCATGCAAACGGGGTCAAAACCGGGGACATTACAGAATATTTGGCCATTGTATCCCTAGGTGTATTGTATAAGTACCTCCTAGAATTAGTATTGTGCAAGATGCTCTGGAATTGTAGTAGTGTAACTTTTATTTGATATTGTTCATCGCAAGGTTTGAATAACACTAGGGGTTATTGTAAATCAAAGGGTGTTGAGTTGGAAAGACTCTAAATAGCACCAACCCTCATCATACTTATTTAAGTTGATTAATTGAAATTTCAATCTACTTCTCATCAAGGAATGGAAGACACTACCATGGATACCATTTAATGCAACATGCAAGGAAGATATAGAGCTACGTAACCTAGTTGACCAACCATACCCTACATGAGGCCTTGATAAAAGAAATAGCATATACTAAGCGAGGCATCAAAAAAATAATTATGCTATATGATGCATGGAAAATAATATAGGATAATAAGTAAAGTCTATATATATATATATATATATATATATATACAAAGTTAGATTTAATATATATATATATATATAAAGAAATAGTGGTAACTAAAATAATAAGTGAGAGTCTATGTAGATATTATATCATAAACTAAATATTTAAATAAAAATTATATTCTAAATCTCAAATAGGAACTAGTAAAAGGTCCTTATTAACAAAATAATGATAAACTACATATAGATCAAACTAAATATTATTTTCAAGAAAATAGTGAAAATATTGATTTAACTGAAGTTCAACCAACTGTCGTTTTTACAAAGAGTATCTATAAGAAAAAATCCAAGTGAAGGCTTGGGGATCTGATTATTATTCCTCGATGGGATTGGAGAGCATTTTCCAAACCAAGCAAATTAAAAAATACAGAGCCTGATTTCCAAATAGTAGTAGCCTCACCCTTAGGAGTTCTAGATCTCTTGCATGTTGGAGCCAACTCTAGGGGATCCGATTTAGAACTAGGAACGGTTCAGGGTCATGATTGGGAGGAACATGGCAATTCCAAGGTCATATGGTTATCATTCCTAAGGTCATAAATAAAGAGTTTTTTATGCATTTTGGGTGTTGAAGTGTGCATTTTTCTTAATCCATTTCATGTTGCATAATTAGAGGCAATAGTTTTCCTATAAATAAACTCTTATATCTATTTAGGATTATGTTTATAGTTTAATATTATAGCCATTAGTTTTTTTATTGGAAATTGTAATCCACCCATCATCATTATGAATAAAGTTTTTAGGATGTTTTATTTAGTTAAGATAAAATCTCAGTTTAAATTCTTATAAAGATTTTAAGATAAATTCCATATCAGTTTTCTGATAAATTAGTTTTAAAAGATTCTATAATGGTTTGGGGTTTAGACTAGATTAAACATTTAGTCGTAATAAAGGTAATGATTAAACATTTTCCAAAACATATAAAATAGTATTGAATCCACACATAGAAACCCTATATCTTAGCAATGATATAACATATCTATATAACCATACCGTAAAAAATAGGATAGAGTTATATTCCTGGAAAGTATTCGCTCCAACCAAGAAAATCTAGGGTTGGAGATCTGATATTAAATATAGATTATAAACACATCACCTCTATAGATTTCTCATGTAGAATTATAAACTTAGATTAAACTAAAACCCTTAAGCATAATATTACAAAACACTCGCAAGGGATAACAACTATAACTAAAATGATAACTATCATCAAATAAACTATCCATTAAAAAAACATATAGCATACTAACAATAACACATAATCGTGAACCAAAGATTGAATCACTTGGTGTACAAATCCACATATATCAAACACTTCTAGAAAATACTAGTTTTAAACCACATAAAATATGCGCAACATTTGTTGCTTAAAGCATTAAAAAGAATTAAATAAAATATATAGTCATCCACAATATAAACCAACTATTAAATTCCACAAAGAGAAAAATTCCATCCATCTTTTAAAAGGATAGGCCAATCTTATAAATGCTGGCATATTAGCATTTCCCATAGAAAATAAATACATCAGGACAACCCACCATTTCTCAGAGCATTGGATTGAAACCTACTCGTTTTGCTTAAAAAGAAATAAATTAAATAACTACAAACCATTAAACCATCGAAATCCCAGAGGCTTGGATTGCAAGCCTGTGTAAAAATATAAATAGTTTTAGACTATTAAAACTTAAACCATCAATTAAACGGACCCATGGCCTAATGACACATGTCCAAAAACTATCGAAACCTCTTAAGAGTTGGTTGGAATACATTCATTCCATACCTAATTGACAATAACCAAACCACCATCGAGTCCCTTAAACATTGACTGGTATCATATAAACCATTTAAATAAAATAACTAAAATAACGATAATCCAACTACGAATCCTATAAGAGTTGGTTGGAATCCCGTTCATGTTTCTAAAGGAAATAAATACAATATATAAATCATTCCAAGATAATCTAGCTAGGTTACCTTTATAATAAAACCACTGTCAAAACTGTAGGTTCATACTTCCAACAATGGCATTATAACTATTTTTAAACCACATCAAAATTTAAGTAAAGAACATAGCTAGGGAATGTCCCCTTTGCTGCGATAAAGAAGCGAAATAAATATTTCAAAACAAAAAATATAAATCAACAGTCACAAGTCTACCAAATCACATTAACATTTCACAAAATATACAGTGTGGGCATAGACCCAAAAAATACCCACACCCAATTAATATTTATGAGGAGCATTACCATAGTGTCATTGCTAGAAATGGGGCTGATATCTTAGAACCCTCCTTATTAACATAAATACAGTGCTCTCAAAAACGATTTTCCCAAACTAAATTTAAATAATAAAACCACAATTTCCAGATACGCTCTTGAATACACAGATCTCCAAATTAAAAAACATAGATTTTAAAACCAATTTACAGAGAACCCATATTTAAGATATCTCTTTCACCATTAAAATTATTCCCATGCTTAAACCATACCATGATTTCATAAATTAAACCACGAAGAGTACAAGAATAGAGAACAACATCCAACCATAAAAAACCAAAAGTAGCTTCTTATTCAAACAAGAAAATTCACCACAATATTTTTTAAAGTTTACATTCTCAACAATTGTTTTGAACAAGCTAATAAAGAACCCCCAAACCCCCATGAAATTTCTGATATTCACTTCATCCAAAGACTATGGTTTTTTCGAATGGAAATACATTACATTTTACAGACAGAGAATCCCCATAAATTTTCCAACTACTTAATGACCAACCAGATGGATAAGGGCCCGTGTGCATGGGATTACCAATTGGTGGCTTGACGGTCTACTCTTCCCATAGTCACAATCTTCTCCACCATCGAACTTATCACAAAAACGAGATATGCATTAGAAGCATGCTGCAAAAAAATTACTAAATGAATAAATTGGATATTTTAAACCATAGAGTTGAATGCAGTATGCATTTATCATTTGAAAAGTCATGTAAAATTCATGACCATGCCTTTGCCAGCAAAACCCCAACCTGGGAGATCACTTCCCTCTATAAATTCACCATGTAAAAGAAAATGTGTTCAAAAAGCCTTGTTTTGTGTTGAACCTACGCTTGTGCCAACTGGAGGGAGCCACAAGGGTCATCACATGACCACTTTAATGTAACCACCGAAATACCACTATACATTTGATTTTATCCCTTCTATATATTTTTATGCCGTTGATTATGTTGGTTAAGTTTTATACCAAGCAACTTAAACCCTTAGTGTTTAGGGTTTAAAAACCTTCTAGGTGTTGGGCCGTGTTTGCCTTTAGTACACACATACATCATAGGATCAACAACATAACACCTACAAAAGCACGTATACATCATGCATTAGTTCATAAGAAATAAGAAATCCAAAATCGAAGCATTTCCTTACCTTTCGGAGTGAGTCATTAGTCAAAATACAGTCATTCCTCCCCTTTAGATTCAGAGGTAAGTTAGCCTCATCATTTAGTAAATAAGACTAGGTTAGCGCAAAAATAACATCCATTATAAATAAGTAATATTCAGAACATCATTAAATCAAATAAAAGACATCAATATACAAGTACACCAGTACATAAGTAAATGACAATAAACACCATTGCAATCATAATAGGATATAATAACCTACGAGAGAAAAGGAGAACAAGAACACAAGTATAAGTTCATATTAAGTGTGTACAATTTTGAAGTTAAGTATAGATGCCCCTTAGATCTTCGTAGTATTATTGACCCCACAAATTTTTTTATTTACGGATTTTAGGGACATTACAAGTCGTATCAGAGCCCATTTTCAAACACTTAGAGACGTTACGGGAACTACTGAACGTCCGTTGCAGAAATAAATATTTCAAAACTTTATTTGTGATTTTGTAAACTAACAAAATAATATTTGTCATTGACTATTTAAGTTGCAGATATAAATATAAGTCCAAATCATGGGCACAGAAGAAAACAATAGTCAACAAGGGAACCTAAATTTCCCATCTCGAGAAGAAGAACTCGTGGTGTATTTGAATTACGATTTAATGAAGACTATACAAATTCTACAAGAAGACCTACAGATCTTTAAAGATGATAACATAAATGAAAAAAAGAAAAAAGAAAGCAATAAATGAATCTTTACTTCAAAACTTGATAATATTAAAACCTCATGGATAACCTACCCACTCAACAGACAAATCCATAGAAAATTATCATCATAAAAGAAGGACATGTAGTCCAAAGGAAGAGGGGCGAGAATAACACACCCCTAATCTCCCATAAAAAGAATATCACAGTTATTCTAGTGACGAAAACCTTCAAGAATAATTTTGAAAGGTCAAAGCCCCAACTTATGAATGAGAAATGTATATTAGATAGAAGGATGAAGAGTGACTCCTGGGTATGAATAAATACTTTCGAGTACATAATTAATCTAGTGAGATGAAATCCTCACTAGCCATTTACAACTTAAATGGAAAGGTAGCTAGATGGTGGAGAGACATGAAACATACTGAAAGAGATGAAGTAAAAGAGATGACATGGAGTAGTTTTCGCACAATCTTCCAGGAAAATTACATGTCATAAAGATTCTTGAGTTAAATATGGTCTCCCTAACTATGGATGCCTTTATCAACATATTTTTGGATCTAGTGAATTACATACCTTACATAAAGGACGAAAATGTCAAGATACAACAATTTTTAGGATGTATTTCGCCAAATTTTCGAGAGAGAATTGAATTTGAGATACCCAAAAATATAGACACAACCTTGCACAAGGATATACTTTGCTATGAACATGGACAACTAAGATAGGAAAATATAGAAAAAAATAGATACGGGTCTAGGACCTTCTCAAAAAATTGAAAACCAAGTTTTAAGCCACAACCATACAGAAAATAGAACAATAGTATTCTTTCTAACACAAATTTAAACAAAACTGGTGCACGCCAAATGTGCCTGCACCAAATGCTAACATACCGGCATCAAACAGAGCAGCTAAGGCTACCCCACTGCAGGTTAGCTGTTGGAAATATAAAGGGGCTCATTATGCCTGATATTTCCCAAACAATCCTAATGATTCCTACACAACCTACAACAAGATGCAATAGTAGAAGACCTGGGTAGTAGACCTAGGATCTATGCAGCTCTCGATGACCAACAAGCAGACCATCAGGCCACTACGCTTGAAATATAAGGTAAGGTTTCAAACACTTCTATTTCAATTTTAATTGATCTCGGTGCTTGTCGAAGTTATGTTTCCCCCAATATTGTTGACACGTGTAAACTAAACATAGAGAAACATGAGAAACCATCGTTGGTACAACTAGCCACAGGTACAAAAAGAAAGGTTTCAGAACTAGTAAAGACTCCAAGATAGAGATGAATGGTTTTCCAACTAAGGTAGACCTAAATATCTTGCCCTTAGCATCATATGACATACTTATAGGCATGGACTGGTTCGAACAACACCATTCCATGCTTGACTGTTTAAACAATTCAATCTTATGCATAGACGACTAAGCGAATCAAACAAAGATTAAGGCATACCCAATAAGGTTTATGTTAGAGAGATATCTTCCTTACAAGTGAAGAAATGTATAAGGAAGGGTTGCAAACTTTTTGTAGTTAACATACAAGATGTAGAAGCTGAGAGATAACAATAAATTAAGGATTTGTTTGTTCTCCTGGACTTCAAATATGTATTCCCAACAAAATAATGGGACTACCACTCAAGCACGACTTATACTTTTCCATAGAATTGACACCAGGGTTAGTACCAGCTTCAAACTACCCATACCGAATGAGCGCACCAGAGTTGGTGGAGATCATGTTATAGTAATAGGAAATTACTATCAAGGGTTATAGCCAACCTAGTGTGTCTCCTTGGGGAGCACCTATACTATTTGTAAATAAAAAGGATAGTACAATGTGATTGTGCATCGATTACCGATAACTCAACAAGATGACCATTAAGAACCATTACCCACTCCATAGGATCGATGACATGTTTGATAAACTCAGAGGAGAAAAGATCTTTTCGAATATCGAATTACAATCTAGATAACACCAAGTAAGGATTTGTGATGAAGATATACACAAAATTTCCTTTCAGACTCGATACGACCATTATGAGTTTGTGGTAATTCCTTTCGGGATAACAAATGCACTGACCAATTTTATGTGCATTATCAATAATATATTTAGTGAATACCTGTATAAGTTTGTATTAATATTTATCCATGCCATACTAGTTTACATGAAGAGTAAATAAGAACATGAAGAACATCTCCTAATAGTTCTACGAGTGTTATAGGAACACCAACTTTACGCTAATTTTAGCAAATGTGATTTTTACAAACCACAAATACAATACCTAGGTCACATCATTTATGATAAAGGGATAGTCGTCGACCCATAAAGGATTAAATCCATTGAAAAATTTCATACCCCTACTTGTGTGACAGACATTGGGTCTTTTTCGAACTAGCGGATTACTATCGAAAGTTTATTGAGAAATTTTCAAGGAATTCCTGTCCCATGAACACCTTACAAAACAAGAAAAAAAAATTCTTATGGAATACCAACTGTGAGGAAAATTTCTAGAAGCTTAAACAATTGTTGCCTACTACACCTATACTATGAATTACAAATACCAATGGGTATTTTATTGTTTGCACAGATGCGAGAAAGGAAGGACTTGGTGGAGTCCTCATGAAAAATGACTACACAATCTATTACAAATCACGAAAATTAAAATAACATGAAAAAAACTATCCCACACAAGATCTTAATATAGAAGCCATTATCCACGCCTTGAATATGTGGAGGCACTACCTCATGGGGAAGAAGTTTCTCCTAAATACAGACAACATGAGTATGAAGTATTTGTTAGACCAACCATTTTTAAATTGGCAGGAAGGCTAGATGGTTGGCCTTCCTTAAAGAGTACCACTTCAAATTAAAGAACCTAAAGGGAAAGGAAAACAAAATCATCCATGCTTTAAGTCGACTAGCGCGTATGTTGTATGAGGTAACTTTGAGTCAAACCGACTTAGATTTGCATGATAGGATTAGAACGACAAGAATATTTGTCTATTTCTATGTTCATATCCTTAAAACGATTTAGGAAGATAGGTTATTCCAACAATAGAATGAATATAAGGTAGATGAGACAAGACAATTGTGGTCCAAAGAGAGACTATATGTCCCAGAGGGAGGAGACATCAGGTCCAACATTCTATCTAAGTTCCATCGAAATCCCTACTCGCAACACCAAATATATCAAAATATGATATTGGTAGTAAAGAAACACTTTTTCTTTCCTAAGTTAAAGGCTGACATAACACTAATCATCGCAAAATGCCAAGAGTTTCAACTCGTCAAAGAAGAGCACCGAGATCATTTACGGTTACTAAAACCGTTACCCATTTTGGAATGGAAATGGCACATTATCAGTATGGATTTCATTACTGGTTTACCAAAGAGAAATAAGTAGAATGATTTCAATTTTGAAATTTTTGATAAGTTGTCCAAAGTGGCACACTTTATTCTATTTAAGTTTATACAAAGCAGTTTGCATTACTGACATATTCCTATAAGAGATATTCCAATTGCATGGGATACCCAAGGAAATCATCTCGGATCGAGATACACAGTTTAGAAGTAACTTATGGAGATATTTATTCTCTAGCTTAGAGACAACTAAATTTCAGTACCGCCCACCACCCGCAGAAAGACAGGAACATGGAATGTGAAAATAATCTTTTGGAGGACATGCTTAGAATGTACTTGATGAACAATCCCACAAAGTGAGAGGATTATCTGCACCTCACATAGTTTTCATATAACAATGGATACCATACCTCCGGAAAAATGAGTCCTTTCAAGGTACTCTATGGTCTAAAGTGTATTTTACTGGTGACTTGGGATAGCCTGATGGATAGGCTCATGTTAAGGAGATAATTACTAAAAGACCTAGAACAACTAGTCACGAAAGTGCAACTAAATATCAAGGAACCACAATACCACCAGAAGAGTTATGCGGATAAGAAAAGAAAGAAAAATATTTCTAAGTCGTCAAACATGTTTATTTTAAATTAAAAGAAAAAATAATCTCATTGAGCCTTGGAAGGTGCAGAAAGTTGGAACCAATATTCTGTGTACCCTTTGAGATACTGGGAAAAGAAAGGTCCAATGACGTATGAATCAACTTTACCTAGTGATGTAAAGGTTCACAATGCTTTTCACGCATCTTTATTGAATAAATATGCATATGATACGAAAAATGTGATTAATTGTTCCTTGCTACAGTTGGAACCTGAAGGAGAGTTTATGCTGGCAGAGTCCCTTCATATTTTCGACAAGATGGAAGTACATATTAGGAAGTGAACTATTGTCCAGCTAAAAGTACAACGAAAGCACTTTGCGCCCGAGGAGGCCACATGGGAGAATGAATCCACCATGAAAGAGGCTTACCCTGCCTTGTTTCATGATTTCATTTATAGTCCCTAGAATAGTGGGACGATGTTGTTCTAAGCGAGGATGGATGTAATATTCCGAATTTTGACCTTGACTATATTGGGAATGAGCCCCGCTACACATAATTTACTTTGATGTTATGTTTATATCTATATATTGGGTATTCCCCACTACGCATTATTTATGTTGATTTTATAGATATACTAGGAATAACCCTCATGCACATGTTTTATTATATTGTTATATGATTATATCTGTTGGGAATAGGCCCTAATGGAGAAGGACTATTGTTGTTGTACTAGGCATAGGCCCCTATGTACAAGATTTATTATTATGTGATTAGGAAGAATCCATAATATATATATGAATTGCGGATCCTGATGGGGATTTTGTTGTTTACACATATGCAAGCAAGGAAGGACTTGGTGGATTTCTCATGCAAAATGACTACGTAATCTGTTATGAATCACATAAATTAAAAGAACAATAACAAAACTATCACACACATGATCTTGAGCTGCCAACCATTATCCACGCCTTGGAGATGTGGAGGCCTCGAAGAAGTTTCTCCTAAATACATACAACATGAGTCTCAAGTATCTGTTCTACCAGCTAGATTTAAATACCAGGAAGGCTAGATGGTTGGCCTTCATTAGTGAGTACCACTTCAAATTAAGTCACATAAATGGAAAGGAAAACAAAATCATCGATACTTTAAGTTGATGATCTCATATGTTGTATGAGGTAACTTTGAGCCAAATCGTTTCGGATTTACACGATATGATTAGAATGACAAGAGAGTTGACCATTTCTATGTTGAGTTCATTAAAAATATTAAGAAAGATAGGTTATTCCAATAACAGAAAGAATATAAGGTAGATGATACAATACTATTGTTGTCGAAAGGGACACTGCATGTCCTGGAGGGAGGAGACGTCATGTCTATCGTTCTAACTGTTCTCTATTAAAATCCCTACTTGGGGATTGTGGGATATCAAAAGATTATATCGACAATAAAGAAACACTTTTTCTGGCCTAAGTTAAAGGTTGACATAGCACTATTCATCGCAAAATTCCAAGAGTGTCAACTAGTCAAAGAAAAGCACCAATATCCTTAAGGGTTAGTACAACTGTTACACATTCCAAAATGGAAATGGGAGGTTATCATTATGGATTTCATTATGGTTTTACCAAAGAGAAAGAATCATAAATATTCCATTTTGTAGTGGTCGATAACAGTACAACAAATCCTGTAATTAGCGTCCCATTTAGCGTCCCTTTTTAGTGTATTTTTTTTTACATTGAGTGGTCAAACTATACGCTAAATGGGACGCATCATGAACAAAACTTAAAGCGTCTCAAAAAACATCTTTTTTTGCTTGCTAAATAGCATCCTTTATGACATCCAAAATAGCGTCTCTTTTTCTTCTTCCAGAATAGCGTCCAACTTTTCTTCCTAAACAATGTCAAGGGTTGCTTGTAGAATAGCGTCCAACTTTGCTTCCTAAACAACGTCAAGGTTTGCTTCCTAAATAATGTCCTATTTTGCTTCCTAGCGAGTGTCCGGTTTTGCTTCTTAAATGACACCCCTGTTAGCGCCATATTTGCATCCTTAATATCACCATGTTACATCCAATATTGCATCAGTTTTTGCTACCACTTTATCATCTCATTTTGCACCATGTTTAACTTCCAAATATATGCCAATTTTCGCTTCCAAATTTGCACCAGTTTTTTCTTCCTTTTTTGCATCATGTTTTACTACCAAAATGACACCAAATATTTCTTCTATTATTGCACCATATTTTGCTTCCTATGTACCACCATGTTTTGCATCAAAATTAACGTCTTATTTTTCTACCATATCAACGCCATGTTTGGCTTCATAATTAGCACCACATGTTGCATCCTTTTTAATGCCTAGTTTCACATCTCTCATGTTTTGGTCACTAATTTAGTCATTTTTAGTAATTTTATATACGAGTTTTGGTCATTTTGTTTGGTCACCTATCTCTTATTTTTTTCTTACTAATTTAGTTTTTTTTAAGCAATATTATAATATCATTAGGGCATGGAGCAATTGAACCACCAACCTCATGCTTGTAAGGTAGGCGCTCTTCCATTGAGTTAGAACCCTTTAAGAATTTGGGAACCTAACTTACAGAGTCCTCTATAATGGTAAAAGGGATCAATACACAACTTTGAGTATCTAATGGTCGACAAAAGATGATAGATTGTATTATCCTCAACATGGGATTGATTATGTTCCTTGGTTCTTTGTATATCATTTTCCTATGATTGTAAAGTTTCTATCATTACAGTACCAACATATGCAACTTGTGAGGCAATAACATCACCTTTTTCATGTGATCTAGTGGTATCCTGGGATTCATCTAATCAAGTGTCATCTACTGGTTGATACCTCTATAACTAAGAAACAAAATTATCCTCAATTCCTAATTCTATTATAGTGCCACTCATTCCTCTAAGTTGCTGACTATCATCAACCCATCTACTCAAACAATTTATTGGTCACCCACTTCGAAGTGTTTAGTAAATAGAGTCCAAATGGGACGAAGCTGAAGTACTTTCAATATTACTCTCTGCTAAAACCCTATAATTCTCTGCAATCATAGACACATTACATTATATATGTCCTTAAATTATGAAATCTAAAGTTCTAATCAATAAATAACATGGTAATACTCAATTCATTCAAAACCCTGTGTGATTTTTGAAGAATGTTTTGAACTAGATAACATAGGGGCTATTCTCCTTGGAAGGCGATTGAAATTTGAGATAGAGAGCCCTAATAAGAATTTTGGAGTCCCATAATATTGTAGCTTTGCGAATGCTCTACTCTCGCAATAATGATAGGCCTTGGAGTAAAGCTAATGCTTCTGCCATACTATTAGAAGTGATGCCAATTCCCCATGCAAACACAACGAATTCTTTTCCTTTGGGGTAAAATACAAACCCCCTTCCCACCAAAACACTTGACACCCCTAGTAAATTGACTTAGTTTCAAGCCCACAAAGTATCAACTTCAGTAAGTAACATGCCCACCTAATTACAATTCTACTATGCAGTGAACCATCGACAACTGATGGAAATTGTCGATGAGTTAAATGAAAAATTATTGTACTTTTAATATAGGAACAAAATGCAACCAAACTTTAGTTGGTTAGTATTTAAGAATCTGGAATTGTACTTGGATTGGTAGGAAATGTTTTTTTGTAAATGTGTGGATAGAAATAGAGGTTTAAAAATTAAGACCAAGTGTTGTATAGTGAATGCCTAATGCTCTGTATCAAACAATAAATTTTTGATGAACACATATTATTATGCATATTATGTATCATGTATGAACATGAATTATGTTTCCAAAGAACCTAAGATCTGACATATTTTACCTGTGCCTTCAGTTTGGAGTTCCAGGTGACTTCAACAAGGTTGATGCTAATACTGTATGCAACCACCAAAGTGGAAAGGTCTCTCCCATATCCTGAAGTCAATAGGAACTTAAAACTCTCCATCATTCCCATCTTTGGTTTCTCCTGTAAAAAGTATGAGAGGTTGAGTTAAAGAACCTAAAATAAATTATGTTCTTAACATAAGACATTTGAAAAACTGCAAGAAATTATAATATAGATATACCTTCTTCTTATGAGCTTCTCCCTTGGGAATTGTAGGATCATCCACTACAAATTTATTTACCCACCAGTAGATTCCACATATTGTAAGCCCCAACAATACCAAAATGTGCATCACTCCCTTCAAGGAGACTGTCCAACCATCCACACCAAGCCCAAGATTCTTACACATATGGGAGAAACACTTAACAGTTCTCCCTGAAAAAATCAAGGCTACATTGGTTCCTAGGCCAAATAGAGGGTATAAATGCTTTGCTTTATTCACTATTGTAATCTGCAAACAACCCTAAATAGCTCATCCCTTATATTGGTACAACTTGCATCCATTTTCATTTTCAATATAGACTTGTTTTAGATATAAATCCAAAAAACCAGCATCACCCATCCATAGAAATGAGCTGCAATTACTAAAATGCAACTCAAACTACATGCCATAATAATCTTACGAAATATCTTTCTTCTGCAATAAATCCATCCACAAAACTACACATTCTATTTTTTTCCGAATAATTTTCAATTTTTCGAACATAAGCCTATTAGTACACTACTACATTTTGACCCAAAATCCGACGGTCGTCATGTCGGATTTTCGACACTTTCCTGTCGCATGTACGACACTTTGATTTTTTCTTAAGCGTCGGAAACGTGGCGTCGGTTATCTGACACTTAACTAACCATCGGTTAAGTGACACTTAACTAACCATCGGTTAAATGTCAACCGTCGAATAAGCGACAAGTATAACCGTCGCTTAAACCATTGCTTTGGAGAGTAAGCATCGCATAAATGAAAGATATAGCTGTCGCTTAAGAGACGGATAGCATGACAAGGCGTCGCAAAAACGACAGATATATCTATCGATTAAGCGACGGATATGAAGAAGAGTCGTCGCAAATGCGACAGCTAGATCTGATTTTTAAGCGCCACGTATTACCAATAACCGTCGCATTTGCGACAGATAGCATGACAAGGCGTCGCAAAAACGACAGATATAGCTGTCGATTAAGCGACGGATATGAAGAAGAGTCGTCGCATTTGCGACAGCTAGATCTAATTTTTAAGCACCACGTATTACCAATAACCGTCGCATTTGTGACAGATAGAGCTGTCTCTTAAGCGACGGCAGTGAATTTAAAAAAAATAAATATATATTAAATATTTATAAGCCCCCAACCTACCAGAATATCAACAAGTTGGAAGCATTGTTTATGTTATTGAATGCATTATTTACTTGTCATATTGCTAAAGTATATTTCATTTCAAGTCTCTCATGGAATGAACGTGGTAACCGTAATTATAACTTGTAGCATCTTTTGATCTACTACAAGTTGTAAGTATTAAAGCTTTCATTACTTTATCTTTTGTTTATACTTAAGTGGTTTTATAAAGTATTGGGAGACCTCCTTGGCCTTAGAGAGTTGGGCCTAAAGTGAGAGGATAATCGTGTTGAGGTTACAGTGATACATCTCCTTTGTTATCCCAAGGTTTTATGCGTGGGTTGGGATGCCATTGTTGCACGACCAACCATTATGCCCTTCATCAATTCGGTAAAATGGATGATGGATTGCGTATACAACCCTACCAGGGATCAAATTTGAAGTGCAGGGTCCCATTTCGCTTTGAAGGGTTAGTAGATAGTGAGCCCTTCAATGATGATATGCAAAAATAAATCATTCTTTTCATTTGAAAATGTAACAGTAAATCCATGGGTCATTATTGTTTTTAATGGATTTTTATTAAATGTTATTAAAGTTGTAATTTAAAAAAAAATCAAACTTATCTAGTAATCAAGATTTTATCTTAGTTAAATTTTATAGATAAATTCATAAATTCTTAGAGCCAAGATTAAGATATCTTAATTAAATTTTATAGGTATCAATTTGAAGAGAAAGGATGGCAACTTTGGAACAAAGCCAGAATGGTTACATGTTACAATTTATAGTTCTCGAGGAAAAGTAAACAGAACTGTGAACAATACTGCAGTTATACATAAAACTGTTCTCAGCACACAACAATACTGCCTATCTCAACTTCCCTGAATCATATTATAGGAAGTGTAAACTTTCAATATAATAAATGAATCCATGATTACTTTCAAAAGATATGATGTTCAAAAGGAAACTTATGATCCCTCAACAAAGGTTCCACACTTGATGCTCTGATCTAGTAAATCTTCTTTCTTGCCTTCATCCAGTTCTTTTGGAACAATGTCATCATTGTTCAATGCACACCATGTCAGGCCCTTTCCAATACCATTATCATTTTTATTCTCAGAGGCATCAAGCATTATCTCAAAATCTGAATCTTACCTTGAAGTGAAGTGGTCATTATCAGATGCAGAATGGATTTATGCTGTACTTGAATGCCTTTCAGAAAGTTTACTATCTTCTTTCCATTCGATATTTCCATTTTCTTTTAATTCAGATTCAATAGAGGCAGTTGAAAGTAC
>LPNX010952025.1:933-47826 GCA_001517045.1 Pseudotsuga menziesii
GAAGTCGATGGGATGAAATCTGCTGGAAGGAGGGAATTAGGGCATCCCCCATCATCCAACACGAGGTACTCAGTAAGGTTGTATAATATGGAAGAAATCGATCATAAGGTGCACGAACCAGTAACTGTATCGGGAATGGCCGACATGCAAACTCAAGATAACTGAGGAATGGCCGACTCAAGTTTCAACTTCCTTCGAACAAGAGCATAACGGCGTATGGTGACTGAATGAAGGCAGCATAGACTTGATATACAAACTGGGACATCTCTATGACGCAGGAGGAATCAATAGAGTCTCCATAGGGACTGGAAGCTTAACCAGCCAGTGGAGATAAAACTCAGATAAACGAGTACAACTCTTAAATTCAAACTATAACCCAACCAATGGATGTGATAAATAGTGCTCTGTTCAAAGGCGACACGACTCGATAGCTGCCAAAGATAATATCTTTTCTTGTCTGGCTTTTTGGTTTTTTGATTTTTTTTGGTCTTTTTCAATTATTTGAAAAGCTTGAAAAGAGAATAAACTAGCTTTATAGTTACAAACTAGGAGGAGATGAGTGTCATGAGGGAAAACAAACTAGTTCCAAGCAATGGAACATACCTATGCTCAATGCAAGGATACATGTGTAGGATATCGACACTCGGGGGAAAATCCCCTCCCAGTAAAAAGGGAATCAAGCTGCGAAGGATATAAATAAAGGCTCTGCATGGCTAGACATGAGACAAGCTCGGGCTATATGGTTGAAACGCAATGTCAGGGGAGCCAGCATAAAGCTCAATAAGACAGGAAAAGCTCATGATAATGCATCCACAACTTTATACAAGGGATTCTGGGGGGTCACGGCCAGCATAAGATCAAGAGTAGTATGAGGCTCTGTCTAAATGTCATGGAAATACTATACAACGGACTCCCACACCCTAAAGGGGGGAAACATCGACATGGGCACCAAATGCAAATAAGGTGCTAACTAGGGTACCCATGTAAGGTGAGGCTCTACCACTCGTATCGTGCCACTTCTATAGCAGCAAGAAGGTTCTGTGACATAATAGAGTGGGTTCGTACCTAAGGATATAGTGACATGGTCATAAGTTCATGCAAAATGCAAACGGTGTTGAACCTAACCTATATGCCAGTATAGACGTTATAGCTGAGATCAGTATGAACGGGTCAATCCAAAGGCTGAAACGATGCTGAAAATGGTCTTCTACATCACAGATTAGGTCAGAAACGGTCTAAAAAGGTTAGAAACAGTCAAAACTATACGAAAGGGGGTAAAAATTTTCAAATATTTGAAAATTTTTCTATAAATAGTAAAAAATAGAAATCATTTGAAACTTTTACCCATTGGAGCTCTGATATTCAACTGCAAATTCCAGGAAATCCAGCTGGCG
This sequence comes from Pseudotsuga menziesii, assembly GCA_001517045.1. Classification (NCBI taxonomy): domain Eukaryota; kingdom Viridiplantae; phylum Streptophyta; class Pinopsida; order Pinales; family Pinaceae; genus Pseudotsuga; species Pseudotsuga menziesii. The sequence goes on from LPNX010952025.1 coordinate 2,328, forward strand.
GAATTCACAACCGTCTCTTCCAGGTCTTTACTCATGTTCTCTGCTTGCATTTCAATATAATTTTTACAATTTTTCATGGTCAAATGAATTTTTAAAGGCCAATCTTACATGAGCGCTACGGCCCACGCGAGTATCGAGGCTTTTTCCGCGTATAGGGCTGGCTATACGCGGAAAAGGGACTGGAAACCGCGTACATACGCGGCTGTTTTCAAAACATCCACGTATGACGTCGCGCATAAGGTTTTTCATGAATCTAATGGACATTTTGGTCAATTTCTCATGCGGGATGGTGCTAGAGAGGCAATAACATGAGCATGGTGACGTAGAGGAAGCAGTAAGGGCTGACAGAATGGATCAAGAAGCTCTAAGAAGATGTGGAATCTACAAGTTTTGGTGCCTAGGTGGATTGAGGGCCAAACCAGGGCTGCTACAGATGCTGGTAGACTATTGGAATCCGGACTCAGAGTCCTTCTGGCTAGACGGCATGTCCCTCACCATTGAGGTGGAGGATATCTAATTTATCACAGGTTTATCACGGCGAGGTGAGATGGTGAACCTTTGTGCCCGAGGAGGGCCAGGTCATGGGCTTACTATCGATGAGTACATAGCTCTGTACTGCTACCCAGAGACAAAGAAGGTGGGGAGCCAGGTTCCCACCAATGCTATATAGGTACTGGGCCTAAAGGCCATACTACTGACGCTGGGTAGGATAGCAGGCTTAGCATCACTCCATCAGGCCTCTCGGCCACTGATGTTCTATGCGGTGGAGTGCATGACACTGACCATCTATGACTGGAGCACTTCCCTACTGAGCAACATGAAACATCAGCTCAGTGAGTGCAAGGAAGGAAGGATACTCCCTTTGAATGGGATGAGCAAGCCCAGGATTCCTTCAATGCACTTAAGAGAGCCCTAGCATCGACCCCGGTGATTAGTCCTCCGGATTATAGCCGTGATTTCCTATTATATGTGGTCGCATCTTTAGAGACAATTGGGATGGTTTTGGTTCAGGAGGATGAGGAGCTCTAGGAGCATGTTATATATTATCTGAGCCGAAACCTTATTGACGCAGAGATTCAATATTCTCATGTCGAGAAGCTTGCCTTAGCTACCGTACATGTGGTGCAGCGTTTGAGACATTATATTCTCCTTCGCCAGACCTTGGTTGTTTCCCATGTCAATCCATTTCAGTTCGTCCTCACATGTAGGATGATTGGGGGAAAATATAATAAATGGATTGTCATCCTGCAAGAGTTTGATCTCGAATTTGTTTCGGAAAAATCGAAGAAATCTTTAATCTTTGCAAAGCTCATATTGGATTTTATGAGTGAGGCTGAGGAGTCGGTATGTGAAGATACGTTTGTTGATGAACACATTTTCTTGATCTCAATGGCTGACCCATGGTATGGTGATATCATAGTATATTTGCAAACGCAGAGGACCCCTACTCACCTCTTGCGAGATGAGCGACGTCGATTATGTCACGTCTCCAAGAACTACCTCATAGTGGACAATACTTTGTACCGCCATGGAGTAGATTCCCTTTTACGACGTTGTTTAACTCATGATGAGGCTGAGGTAGTGCTTAATGATTGCCACAGAGGGGCGTGTGGAGGTCATTTATCTGGGCTTTCTACAGCTCAAAATATTTTGAGAGCAGGTTATTTTTGGCCATCGATCTTCAAGGATTGTATTGAAGCGGTCAAGAGGTGCCACCCTTGCCAGGTGTTTGCACGTAATATGCGCTTGAATCCTGCCCCGTTACACCCTATTATCACCGCCGGTCCCTTCACCAAATGGGGGCTCGAGTTTATGGATTGCAACCTAGCTTCAGCTGGGGGGCACCATCATATCATAGTGGCTGTTGATTACTTCACGAAATGGGCTGAGGCAATGCCTACAGTAAAATCTGACGGTGAGACAGCCACTCACTTCGTATTCAACCAAATCATTTCTAGGTTCGGGATTCTGAGAGAGCTTGTCACTGACCATGGCTCACACTTTCAGAACCGCATGATGGAAGAGTTGGCATCCAAGTTAAGGTATAAGAAATAGCACTCCTCTTCTTACTATCCTCAAGCGAATGGACAGGTTGAAGCTGTGAATAAATCACTTAAGTCCATTCTCCAATGAACCATCGCATAAAGCAAGAGGAATTGGCATATTATGTTGTACCCTGCTTTGTGGGCATATCGAACCGCGGTAAAGACTGCCACTGGTTTTTCTCCATATCAGCTTGTTCATGGAGTGGAGTTGATATTGCCGGTTGAATGCGAGATTCCTTTGTTGAAGTTAGCCGTGGAACTCTTACCAGACACTTCACCCTTGGAGGAGCGTTTGGTTCACCTTGAGCAACTCGATGAGCAGCGTAGAGATGCCTTGGTGACTCTAGAGGTTAATAAGCATCGCGTAAAGGCCCAATACGATAAGTCTGTCCGTCCGAGAATGTTTAGTGAGGGAGATTTGGTCCTTTTGTGGGATCAATCGAAAGAACCCTTGGGGGTAGGAAAGTTCAATCCTATGTGGCGTGGTCCTTACGTGGTCAAGCGTGTGTTAGAGAAGGGTGCCTACGAGTTAGTGGATTACGAAGGGACAGCCTTGGCGGAGCCTAGAAATGGGCGCTATCTCAAAAAATACTATGCATGATCTTTAGCCAAGGCTGCTTGTTGTATATTATTGTACAGCTTTTTTGCATAGTTAGGTCTTGTTTATCGTGATCGGGTTTGTGATTAGTTTCCATTTCTTGTGGCAGATGTCAATGGAATATTCCACCTACATAGGATTCGCGGATGGTGCAAGCCGTCACACTCAACACTCAGCCTCAGTTGCTTGGGTGATTTATACTCCTATGGGTCATGTACCATCTTCAGGAGGTGTATGTCTACGACCATCTTCCAACAATGTTGCTGAATATAGTGCCGTTATCGAGCTTCTACGGGATGCCATTTCACATGGTGTTCTCTCTCTTGAGGTACATCTTGATTCAGAGTTAGTAGTGTCACAGCTCAATGGTTTGTACCATGTTAGAGATCCGACGTTATTGAGGAGATTCTTACATGTGAGATTGTTAGAACGACAGTTTGAGAACATAACATATATACACATTCCAAGAAATTATAATCAAATTGTTGACTCATATGCTAACTATGTGTTAGATTGGCATTTGTTTCATTCATCATAAATTAATCATAAACACAATTTTTACACATGTAAATAAATAAACCGATCACCATAAAACTTTTTTATATACATAAAAAATGTGGTAATACATAGTGTCATAATACAAAATTGGGGCTCTGAAAGCCACCATCATATACACGGTAGTACAAAATAGATACACTCCCAGGTGTCTAGTCCCGTGGAGGTGGATGAGGGTTGTGATCATGATATGTCACCACGACTCTAGCTAGCCACCAAAATAAATGCACCCATGCGCGTGGTACACCCACCACCTGTCTCTGCATAGCCTTAGGCAAGTCCTCGACTTGCCCCATGGGAATACTATGAGTCAGCCGCACGAATTTGGTATGGATGCTTTGGAGCATTCGCTCCGAATCTACACCGGTGATATCGTCTCCTCTTCCCCTCCGTCTATGACGTGGGAAGTCCTCTGGTCACCAATTCTGTTATGGAGAGAAATTCCTATGGCTTGGGGTACCACAACAGACAGCTAGACTCCAGAAATCAATCTTTCCCAATATGCAATAGAAATAAAAACATCTAACCCCAAAGGATCAAACCTCGTACCTTATTCTGGACGGTTGAAGTAGATCCCCGTTGAGCTTTCCAATCTTCATCTTGAATTGTTATAGCATGTCCTCAACAACAAGTAAACAATACAAGCATACTATATTTCATGGTGTTAGATCTATTCTAGCATATATAATCAATAATGTATAAGCATTTGACATATTCCAATGGATACAATATTCATTCAAATACACATTACTGGACAGGAAAATATATTTCTATTAATATGAATCAGAGACTACAAGTGAAAACCTCTGACGGCACGTCTGCGAATCGGAGAAACTAAATTCCCCACTTGGGCCTCCACCACCTCAATCCTCCATCACTTCGATAGCAAGCTTACTAGAAAAAGGCAAGCTTGGGAAGAACACAACAGTGCTCCAAGGGACAAAGGGATGCAGACTCAAGCATAAGTTCTGTCAACAATGGACTATAGTTTCGTTACTCTCAATGGGTTCCTTATATATCTTTTCAAATGGATACTGAAAGGTCGAATCCGTGCGATCTCAAGGCATATGGAAGGCCAGGAGTCATATGAGTCGGATCCAAGTCAAGGAACGCTCCAAAGGATTTTGGATTATGTACACATCCCAATGTATGTGACTATAGAGGGAATATCCACGTATGTACGCGGTTATCGGGGAAAAGGCCGCCGCGTATATCATTTTTCTAATGTTTTTAGGGATGGTCAATGATACATCAAAAGACAAAAAGTGGTCCATAGGGGCTAATGAGTCTGCAGTGGGACAGGGGAAGGCCATACAATGTGTGATTCACCTAGTGTGGTGAAATATGCTATAACAGCAGCCTTGGGAGTCACCCTGTCATCCCATAGGGAATTTGATAAAGCATTGTGCCAATTTCTATGATGATTAACCACCGTGCGTTTCAGAATTTTGATTAAATTTTTATTGGAAGACTCAGCTAATCTGTTACCCTAAGGATAATAATTAGCTGAATATTTTAACTTTATGCCTTTTTCCAATGCATATTCTGTTAACTTTACAGAAGAAAAATAGGTTGCATTGTCAAAAATTAAATATTCTGGAACACCAAACCTGGTGACAATAAAAGAGTCAAGGAAGGATATCACCTGTTCTGAGTTAACCACACGTAAGGGGATGGCTTCAACCCATCTAGTGAAATAATCGGTGGCTGTCAGAATGTATTTGTGCTGCTGTGAGGAAGATGGTGTAATTGGACCAACAATGTCCAAGCCCCATTGTTGAAATGGAACTTCAAAAATAACAAGCTGTAGAGGTAATGCTGCTTTCTTAAGTCTTCCGCCTGCTCTCTGACACTCCTGACATTTCCTAGCAAAGGCATATGCATCCTTAAACAAAGTAGGCCAGTAATGTCCAACTTTAAGTACCTTATGTGCAGTGGTTTCCCCGCCAAAGTGTCCCCCGGTTAGCCCTGCATGTAATTGAGGCAGCACACTATCAGCTTCATTCCTTTCTAAGCAACAAAGGAGGACCCCTTCGAAATTCTTTTTGAACAGAATGTTGTCGAACAACTGATAAGGTGTAGATCTTAATATTAAAGACCTTTTGCTACTGGAATCTAAATGTTCAGGAGCATTTCCATGCAACAAAAAAAATTTAATGTCATGATACCAGGAATCAGAGGGAGCTGAGATTGGAAAAACTTCCCTTTCGAACAAAAAATGTTCATCGACGAAGTGCAGATCAGATTCAGAGACATCTGAAGATCCGGCTGCCAACTTGCAAAGTCCCTATCCTCTAACAATATTTAAAGGCTAGATTTCCAGGTCATAATCCTGAAGTGTTGTAACCCAATGGGATCACTTTTCACCCAGGTCCTTTTGCACCAAAATATTTCTGACTGCGGAATATGGCACAATAACCTTGGTGTGTGACTTCAGCAGATAAGGCCTAAAATGTATTACTGACTTAAAAACAGCAAATGCTTGTTTGTCTACTTCTGGATAATTGATCTCTGCACCATTCAAACCGGAACTCGTAAAAGCAATGGGAGCTTCATTGTTTTCCTGATTTTTCTATGTTAAAACAACAGCATATGAAGAGTCAGAAGCAAACGTATACAAAATAAATGGTTTGGAGAAATTCGGGCTTATTAAGGTAGGGGATTCAGCAATAGCTTTTAATATGTCATGAAAGGACTGTTTTTCTTCAGCAGACCATTTGAACTCAGCATCTTTCTTAATCATTTTCTAAAGTGGCCTGACAATTTCAGTGAAACCAGGAATAAATCTGGACACAAAATTTATCTTCCCTAGAAAAGATTGCATAGTTTTCTTTGAGTGAGGCATAGAAATATGCACTATAGCCTGGGTACGTTTAGGGTCAATATTGATACCTTGTTTTGAAACTACAAAACCCAATAACTTACCTTCAGTAACTGTAAAGATGGATTTCTTAGGATTCAAGGAGATCCCATACTTCCTGCAACCTTCAAAAACCCTCCTAAGATGTGTTGGGTGATCAGCTCTGTTTTTTGAAAATATAGTTATATCGTCAAGATAAATGATGACAAACTGGCTGATCAATCCTCTGAACGCAATATCCATTTCCCATTGAAACATTGCTCTAGCATTAATTAAGCCAAACGACATTTTCCTGTAGGCATAAGTTCCCCAAGGGGTTCTAAAGGTTGTTTTCAACTGATCTGTTTTGGATACTAGTACTTGATTGTATCCCGAAAATCCATCTAAAAGTGACAACATTTCAGATCCAGAGACCTGTTGTAATATCTTTTCCATAGGCCAAACAGGATAATTGTCTTTTTTTGAAACCTTGTTTAGATTTCAGAAATCAACGCACAACCTAATATCACCATTTTTCTTTCTAACGGGGACGATATTTACCACCCACTGTGCATGTCGCACTAGAAAAATTATTCTAGCAGCAAGGAGTTTGTTAAGCTCTTTCTTAACAGCCGGTTCTAGGCTAGTGTGCATTTTTCTCAATTTCTGCTGGAATGGTTTAGCCTGTTGTTTCATGGGGATGACATGTTGCATTATGTTTGGATCAAATTTCTTGAGATCTTCATATGTCCAAGAGAAAATGTCTTTAAACTCATTAAAGAGTCGTATGAATGCTGTCTTTTCTTGGGGAGTACATGTACTGCCCAGATTGACACATTAAGGACTATGTTCGGTACCTAAAATTATGACTTCAGATTGCATAGTAGAGCTGTTGGTTTTACAATTCCTTACACCTTTAAATTTGTCCTTCAAATCATAAAATTTCTCAAGTTTAATAACAGATTTAGGGAGAGTACTGACCCGATCAAGAGAGTCTTCAATTGAACAAGGGTTATGGATTACCGCAAAGTTGTACAGATCTTCATCGATGACAGCATCTTTGAAGGTGTCCTTCATGGTCAAAAACTTGATTAATTGCTCATCATGGTTAAAGACTCTCCAATTGACAATGTTATCAGGTATGGAAGGCCTGAAAAGCAGTTCAACAGAGAAAGAATCAGCAAGCATCCATTCCGATGGATTTAACCTTGAAGCAACGTTAGCTAATAGATCTGCTTCCTAATTCAAATAACGACGAATAGAATTTATATTAAAATCTTCAAATGATAATAATAAATTCCACACCTCTGTCTGGTAATTTCTTAGATGTCCAGCAATGCAATGTATAGTGTTACGTACCTGTCTAACGATAATTTCAGAATCTCCTAACACTACCAAAGCTTTAGCTCCTAGATCAATTGCCTTTTTCAGCCCTTGAATAAGGTCTTCATATTCAGCAATATTATTGGTGCACTCAAATTCCAACCTGCAAGTGACAAAGTACCTTTTTCCCTGAGGATCTATTAACAGGAAACTGGCCCCAGCTCCTTTGACTTAGACCCGTCAAAGTATAGAGACCAAAGGCCATCATTCAGGTCCAAATGCGTAGTGTTTGGAACTGGAATTTCATCCAGAACTTGTGTAAAATGGAAAAATTCAGATTGTTGTTCCGAATATTGGACTGATGACGTCTCAGCCTCAAGATTTCCAAAGAAAGAATAAACCATGTAATTTCCCATTATGGTATTAGTAAATAGCACTGGTTCGTTTGAGTCATCCAGTTCGGTGACCGTGTGCTTCATATAACGTTCTCGGTCAATTCTAATTTTGTTTGGACGACCATTATGAGGTATCCATAAGTGTGACCAGTTCGTCACAAAACTTTCCATTCAGTTTTTCAGACCAATCTCTGCTGAGGAATAAGCCATATGCCTCAGAGATATCTGCAACAATTATGTGAATGATGAAATGAACTTGAGGATTTGAGGCTAGTCTTATCAGCACTTTGTTCAACTTTCCTATTACTTTTACATTAGATCGGTCAAGTTGCACAATGCTTGTATCACATGGCACAGGGACTGCATTAAGTTTTTTGCATACTGAGTATGGCATGGCATTTTTCGAAGCCCCTGATTTCTTACCTATGGACAAGGCATTGACTGAAGATTTCGTTGGGTTGTCTTTGGAACTAGCAGAACTATTTTGAGTGGAGGAAGATTTGCCATTTTTACTTAGAGAAACCCCTTGCATTATCTTATCTTGAATCACAGGCAGTTTGAGGAGTTCATAGATAGAAATGTTGGATCTGATTTTCTTCAAATCCTCAACCAAGTCATATTCCAAATCAAGAGATTTTGTAGACTTAGTGTTGGAAGGTTGGTTTTTTGTTTTGACAATTGAACTGTCATCTGTAGATGTTGTGGAAGGTTCCTCTAACGACTGACTTTTCTTGCTCCTAGTATTATATTGATGCTGATTGACATTCACAACAGCAACATCTTCATCATTGGTCAATTCTGTGGTATCCCAGAAATGACTGATAATTTGAGGAGGTTGTTCTTCAGTGTTACTGTCTTTACTTTAGGCATCCTCAGAATTCTGTCTTGAAGATTGGGTTTCACTTTCAGCTGATGTTTCTAGGACTGAGACTAATAGTTTTAGGAAACTATTAATTTCATCAACATTATTAACTTTAGATGGTGGAATCTGTTTGGCAGCTGTATTTTGAAATGGTCTTCTAAAAGGTTGTCTAGGTGGTTCTTTATTCGGAGTACTTTCAGAAGTACCTTTCTTCAAATCTATGATTTCATTGGATAGTTTCTTTATGACTCTTTGGAGACTGTCCAAGTCTAGTGCATCTTGACCATTCTTCTCAGGATTTGTGGTTTTGGAAGGACTCTCAGCCTTTTTGCGAGAATAAGATGCAGAATCAGTATCTACCCCAGGGTTTGTCTTAATAGCAGACATGTCTTTCTCGACCTTAATGGCTTCATCAAAAGTTTCAATGAGAGTGGGTTTGGCCGCTCTCCTGATAAACATGGCCATTGACACGGGTAGGGATGAAGTATAAAATTCAATAGTGACATCTTCAGCTAGCCTTGAGGTGGCAGGAATTCTATTTATAAGAGTCAAGGACCGATGGTTAAAATATTTAACCTTCTCCTTGGTTTCCATACGGATCCTAGACAATTCTAACACCAACACAGCTGGAGTCTTATCGTCTCCAAACTTGTTCATGAAAGCCAACTCGAATTCATTCCAGTTGGTAATAGAATCAGGGGTAAGTGAAAAATACCAAGTTGAGGCTTTTCCCTCAAATGTGTAAGGGAAAATTCGACAGACTACGTCTTCGTGTTCAACATCCAAAAGCCAAACTGCTAGCATGAATTTTTTAACATGATCTTCCGCAGGCTCTTTCAGCTCGGGATTGAACTTGGGAAACAATTTCTCAGGATGATTTGGCAAAGGATTTTGATTCCCTAGCACATCAACCGCATCCTGAGCTAACCATGGCATATTGGCATTGGGGTTAGGGTTTAAACCTGCCATGTTCCTTGGTGATGGAGGTGGTGAAGGTGGTGTTTGAAAAATGTGAGGAGGAGAATGTGGTGGTGATGGTGGTCGACCAGACCCTCCTGTAGCAGGTGGTCCTGAAGAAGATGAAGGTTGATTGGTTCCTATTAGAGGCTGTTGCAATTGATGGTCAAGGAAGACAACTAAAGGTTTATCCTGTTCTTCAGGTGCAGCCTCAGTATGGTGAGTGCGCGGACATATGATCTGTGGAAGAGGAATTTCGGTGGGTTGGATTCCAGTAAGATTTGAATAGGCTCTCGTTAAAATCCTGCGGGATTCATTGATGGCTTGTTTGAACTGGTCAAGTTCTTCAGGTGGATGGGCACCGCTAGTATTGAACTGATAAATGAGATTTCAAACAGTATCGTTCAACGGAGTCTCATCTAATTGTGATGACAGGAATTTTTGTGTTTGAGATGATGACTGTATTTAAGGGGTGGAGGGTTAATTAATTTTGTGAACAGGATTGTTTTCATCAGCCATTTGCTTAAGCTGGCCCTACTTCTAGCGCCATTGTTAATGGGCTGAAATTTGGCACAATTGTCAACCGAGAGACAACCCGATCCGAAAGTTTTCAAATATGCTCTCAGTCATTAGGTAGCTACCTCTGACGGGATTAAGGCCCTGTTTCCTTCCCTAAATTACTCCCATCTACAGGGAAAGACTCAAAAAGAAAAACTAAAGCTACTGTTTGTTAACTAAATCTATAGTATACCTATGAATATACACAACAAACTATTAAAGATAATTACTGAATTAGTTTGATATATTACACAAATAATAACTGGAATTAACCTAACTAAACAATTAATCTATGAATACAAGAATAAATAATTAGGGAAATTATTAACAGATTCAATTAATTTACATAAGTTACAATATGAACACATGTACATTAATAACAAAATTGAAAGATAACTCATCAAAATATAAATGTGACAATCTGATTCAATAGTTTTTCTGTAAAAATACATAAAGAGAAACTACCATTAACCTATCCTAAATGTCCTATCCTGATCAAGAGCATGATAGAAGTAACCCTGGAATCAATTTGCAAATAATGTTACTGTGAAGACAAATCCTATGCTCATCAGAAAAAATTATGAGATTTAACACGACAACACAGTGAACGAATATATCACCTATATTATGATGACAACATCAGATTTATTAAATGATGTACATTTGCAAATGAAACCAGAATAAATCGATAGTTAAAAATTGATGCATCTCCACATTTCTTAAAAGAAAATATGACAAAAACATAAAGAATGCGAAAAAGATATGACAAGATCAAACGATATTATAAATACATTTTCTAGTATAAAAAATGCAAATATATTCATAAATATCACCAGTTAAAAAAGTGCTGCAACTGCTAACAAAATATTGTTTTAAGCCACAGAAAATGTTTGAAGTGATCTTGTCTAGCTCCTTTTTCCAACCATCGATCCCCCTTTTCAGTAAAACTATATCTCCTTTAAATACATTCAATCTCACATGGAGACAGTTCTAGAAAGCAAGAAACTACATAATCATAATCTTAACCAAATTCGTCCAAAATAGAAAAATGACAAATGAAATTGTCATTTTTCATATACATCGCGATATCCCAAAATTTGCAAAAGGTTCAACCTATGACGCTAAATCATAAAAATGATAAAGACACTAGTCATGTAGTGACACCTAGGACAACGACTGATTTGTTCATTATTCTCCAGGTGATCACCAAAATCCAGGAAGAGCGCATCAACCAAATTATATGCAGCACTACACAGCAAAAAACAAATTAATAGAAATGCAAGAGTAAATAAACTAAATTACATAATCAATCAAACAATACAAAACAATACCTAAAACACAAAATAACTTCCTTATCACTTGTTTCATTTAATTACAAACTTCAAACCTGAAATACTTTATAAACATATGTACAATGGTGAGTGTGCCCATAATACTATGATTTAACAGGAGCATTAAACACCTGTATATTCACCCCGGCCGCTGGATTCGATGAATGACCTTTAAACTACATTAGAGTAACTTGAGCGTTCAGCTCACTAATCTTTTCCTCATTTTTCTGATTCTCACGTTGTAGTTTCATTACTCTTCAAATCAACCTGTTCTTATGTTTCTTCAGACGCAGCATAGACTTATCATCTAAGTCAGATTTTTCCTTCAGTCTTATATTCTCAGCTCTTATGGCACCACCATGTGTTACCATCTCAGTTACTTCTTCCTCCATTCTATGTATTTTATCTAGTAAACAACTAACAAAGAGTGGGTGAAAAGTTTCCCCAATTCGATAAGAACCAGTTAAATCCACATCAACAGACTTGCCCTTAATTGGAGGATCGACAATAGGGTCAACCTGGGGATTTGTATCAGACACATGAGGACTATTATCTGCATGGTTTACGATAGGCTCATGGTCAATATCAAGGCCATCATCAGGTGAGACAAATTTCTCTTCCTCGTCATATAGCACAACTGTTTCAATGTCAATTTTATTTCTCACGGAAGACTTAACAGCACTAACCTTGGCTAACATACTCCTCGTAAACCTGCCAGTAACCTTAACATTCGGCCTTTTGCCCTTTTGTTTGTAGGTATTGAAATTATGTTTCGGCATCACAGGAGATAGGTTTAAAGACTTCCTCATATGCTTGGAAGGCATAGGAGTATCAAGACTACACACAGGAGTGGGAATAACATCATCGCGGACCCTCGGGCTTACACAATCTTCAGGGTTTGACATAGGCTTGTGCACAGGTTAAGCTGGAGCTTGACAAGGCTGTTGATGCCTAACACATTCTTCAGGGCAATCGAATTGACAATGGCAGAATGCCAAGAAACCATTCTTTTCGAGAAAATCATCCCATGACCGATTTTGTTTAGAAAACTCTCTTTCTACCAATATCCTAACCAGGCCATGATGAAACAAACTGCAACCGATTTTCTTCGGCCCCTTCTTAATGGCCGAAGACATCTTGTTCAAAATCTGATCTAAATAATAGGGAAAATTAACAGGAAATCTGAGAAAAACAGCCATCGACCTGAGGTGATAGACATAAGTAGAGGATAGACGACCCTCACAGGTCACATACCTGTGAATAACGTCTAGAACCAGTCGCCATTCTTTCTTGAAATATCTCCGCGATACACCGGCTCTAAAGGACACATCCTGGCAAGGGTCCTTCAACATCTATCTCCATTCATTTACCTTCATCTGCTTATATTTGAACCAACGCTCACCTGTCAACGAAAAACTCGTAGCCAGCGCAACCGAATGCTCGTCAACTCTGAATTGGAGGTCGGCCACCTGAACCCTAGCATTGGCTAGCGACAAAGCGAATAACCTAGTCACCTTAGGATTTGAGTCTGTAAACTTGCGAATGAATGGAAACCATCCGACTGCTTCAACATTGGCTAAGAGCTTAGGGTTTCCATCAAGGATTTTCGTGTCGATGGGTTCAACCCTAACCACCCGAGCCATAGCTGCGAACACAAATGCACGAAGTCACACATAGAAGAGATACCAAAAATCTAAACATTACAGTAAACTGGAGAGCGAGCACTCAGGATGCAAACCAAGCAGAAAACACAAGCAATGAAACCCAACGCTCTCATAAACAAAATGTGCCATGAACAAAACCAGACAAGACCCCTATAAACCCGGCATGGGCGAATGAGAATGATCACGCAGAGAGGCAATCAAGATAATAAAAAGTGATGGCGAAGACTTTATACTAAACTCGTTTTGCTATTATTTATCCGTCCCTATCGTAATAACACCACTCATCGCATCAGATACAGGTGTTCAACGAGCATGGAGCCACGACGCTGAGCATGTACTTGCAATTGAATGTTATTTATAGAGTCATGTACGAGTGTAATGATACCATATCAATCTGCAATCAAGTCGATCAAATGGTGATGTGAGTCGAAACAACCATAGGGGATGAACCTTGAGTGTTAACAGATCAACCTTACTATATAATGATCTTAACCTTTGAAAATGGTGAGCATTCAACACGACGTAAATCATCAAATCCACCCCAAACCTTATATGCAAGGATATATGCCACGACATGAAGCATATTGAGACTAAACACTTATGGTAATATCAAACATGATTCAAGGTTCAAAGGATGAACTTAGGATAAGGAACTCCTACATAAAAACATTTAGCCTTTGATGTTCTAGGACCTTGTCCAATTTGCAAAAACAAAAACTAACATACCAATTGTTGAATGCTCAAACAAGGCTTATGGTGAGGCTATGTTAGAAAGCATGCAAAAATAATGATTTAACATAGTAATTTTGTCAATTAGCAATAGTTAACAAGGTTATATAAAAAAAACAATTTGAATTTCACCATTTCAGTAGCTCACGGAATTTCATCGTTTCAGTAGCTCCAGATTTTACAATTTTGAAATGAGGAATTCAAATATTTCATCAAACAAAATTTCATTTTGTTTGATAAAATTTGTATTTTTTATCAGGCTGTTGGGTAGGGGCACAACACCTACCCATACGGTCAATCCCGCCTGCGACTATCCACCTGAGCATTGATTCTATTGAGGTGACCTTAGTGACCTTACCTAGGATATCGAGGGGGTACTTTTCAGGGGTTATTCTGCGGGTGTCCCGGCCAGATTGGGGTCAGACAACACAGTCACTTTACATGTTGAAGCTGAGGGCCACAATAATTGGTTACGTACCTCCGCTTGTTGTGTATGAGAGTCTCAAGCCTCTCCTAGGAGAGACATACCTATTTCATTCGGGAGCTCACTTATCCTACCCTTGATTGCTTGTGTTTGGATTTAGATTTTATTGGTGATTTCTCTGTGCACGATAGCTTACCTAGGGTTGGCGTAGATAGAGAGTCTTTGATATTTTTTGAGTCATTGTGGATTTGGGTGTGGGTCCTCGTTGTTCTCATCATTTAGCAGGACTTCCTCCTTCTACATCTCTTCCTCCTTTGGGAAAGAGAAATATACAGTCCAAGCAGACTACTTCGCACATTGATTCACACACCATGGGAGACCATATAGAAGGTATTCCTGAACCACCTTCTCCCATTCATGTGGAAGATGGAGATTTTACTCCTAACTATGATCCTTCACCTGATTTGACTGAGTTAGGTCCTATGATTTCTGAGATAGGAACCTTTCATGATAGACCTACTTACTCTAGGGTTGATTCTCCATTGACGCATCACCGGAATGGAATGCCGGAGGATGATGAGACTCATTTTGAACCCGCGAGCACTAGTTATGGTAATTATGGTATGTCTGGTTTTCCCCCACATGATTTGGCATTGCATGTCGAATCTGATTTTGAGCCTAGCACTATGCCTGGGGGCACTCTCATTCCTTACCATGTTGAGAGGTTTCGGAGCACTAGTCACATTGCACCTTCCATCCCGATGGTGGAAGTTACATATTCCTCCTAGGTCTAGGGTTAGTGATCCTATTAGGATACCAGATCCAAGACGAGTGAATATAGGGAATAGTACGTACATAATTACACATATCCCTTTGTCCTCTATCCCTAGTTCTTCGAATGTTCACCCTCCACCTCATTCATGTGGTCCTTTGAGCCAGAATGTTGCTATCAGTTATGTCTGTACTACGGTTACTAGACCAGTTGTGTCTCAGGTACATGTGCCACCCATTGTTTTGGGAGGTCATGGTCATACATATAGAGGTCACATTCCTACTTCCGAAATGTATATCCCTAATTTCAGAGTGTATATTCCTACTTACAGAGTGTCTCATGGGACATCTCATGCGATGACTTATGGACCCTATTATGGGACGCAGTATGGACAGGGTTCTTCACCTCATGGGGGCGGGTATCAACAACCTTCTTACTCTCCAAATTACAGCTTTGTAGCTTCGAATAGTCAAGGTACACCACACTATGGTGCTTCCATGCCACCCTATACGGGTCAAATGGGAGGAGGACACTATGGCCAAGGCCATGGTGGTAATCAGACCTATGTGAATCAAAACTATCAGGGAGTGGTCAATCGACCTCATCATCCTAGGCTCCCTTTCCTCGTAACGCTAAATATTGCTGACTTGTCAAGATTGATGAACGATCACGTAGCTCATGACCTGGATTGGCCGACTGTCCCTACTAATCTTCCCTCAGACATACCCAAATTCGAGGGAAAAACAGGAGAGGATCTGAGTGAACATGTTACTACCTTCCACCTATGGTGCTCTTCAAATTCCTTACACCAGGACTCCATCCGTTTAAGGCTATTTCAATGCACCCTTACAGGGCCTACCGCAATATGGTATATAGATCTACCTAGGGGGGAATTCGCTTTGTTTGATGACCTAGCGATGACATTTCTTAAACACTTCCAGCTACCAGTGCATTATGAAGTTGGTACTGAAATCCTGTCGACATTTCGGCAGGATAAGGCCACACATATCTCGGATCATATCCAAGAGTGGCATAGATAGAAGAGGTTGATTAAAGCATTTATACCGCTGAAATTCCTCCTCGAATGGTTCCTTAAGTCATTATTGTCGTATATAGTGAAGGATGTTTCTACATCCAGAGTGAAAAATGAGGAACAAGCGATTTTTAGGGTGCACGGACTAGATTTGATTTATGCTCAATCTGGTTTGTTATATGAGATTATTCCCAATGCTCCGTGTTCTAGTTTCGATCCCAAAGTTAAACCTAGACCACATGCTGATGGCGTTGTTGGTTGGGTGAGTGCTAAACTAACGGATTCGGTTGCAAAACAAGTTAGTCGATTGTCAATCAACCAATCTGCTTCAGGACAAGCCATGGCTTTGTCTCAACTCGCCCAAGCGGTGAGTGTGCTTTCAGTACAATCATCGGACCAGAAGGGTAACCAACAGCCCCGGACAAAATAAAAAGAAGGGTAAGAATAATCGTAAGGGTTGGAATAGGAATGAAAATGCTAATAATAATGACAAGAACACTTGTAATGCTGGGGGGGACAAGCAAGCTAAACGTAAGGTTAAATTCCCTTGCAAGTTGTGTAAGGATGATCACCTCACTTATTTGTGCCCTCGTATCAATGAAGCCTCGAGATTCTTGGCACAGGGCCCAGCTGTGCTGACAAACCCCTTACCTCAAAATCAAAATATGAACTTGAGGACCCATGATCAGTCTGGTGGTGATCAAGATCCACCGAAGGGTAGTGGTCGTGGTTGCATTAACATGGTACGTGCTACGAACGTTGTGACCCGTGCGAAAGACTATGGTTCGTCACAACCCAGCCCAGGAAAGGAACCTGATCCACCAGGGACTCCTTTGTGTATTAAGAAACCTATGGATAAGCCTAAAGTTGCACCTCCCATTCCTAAGGGAGTCCTTAAGCATTCGCGAAACAATATTAATGCCCGAGCCGCCCAGAAATATTATTTTGTCAAGGATTTGGGCCACATTCCTTGTGTGATGTCTGCACTGGAAGTGCTTCAGTGTTGTCCTTCGCAAAGGAAGGCTTTGCTTTCTGCCCTTGGTGTGAATGATGATAATTCTTCCTCCATGATTAAATTTGAAATCGCAGGACTTCAGCCTCACTTTCCTTACCATGTGTCTCTTTTGATTCACGTACAATGTCTTAACATGACCATCAAGCGCACTGTGATTGACGAAGGCGCTGCTGCTTCTGTGATGTCTTTATCGTGTTGTAGGGGTTTAGGTTCCTCTGAGTTATCTAAATCAGCAACCATGTTAACTGCATTCGATGGGAGATCATTTAGGCCGCACGGGATCCTTCCTTCCTTTAAGGTCCATTTGGGAGAAAAGATTGTTGCGATATAGGTCGAGGTGGTTGATGCGCCCCTTGACGACAATATCTTGTTGGGTAGGAATTGGATGTACAGTATGCAAGCCGTAGCTTCTTCCCTATTTCGCATTGTACGCTTTCCATTTAATGGGAATATAGTCACGATTGATCAAATGTCATTCAAGAATCCGTTGATTACCACATCTTCAGGATCTTCAATCCCGATCGTTGAGCACTCTTAGCCGCCAACTGGGATTGTGGGTGTAGGCATGTACCCATCCCTCACGGGAAGCTTTAGTTGTCCTGCACTGATCCTTATGATAGGGTCTAATTCCGGTGAGGATTCGACATCTATGAGATCAGTGTCTTTTCACACGATTCCTATGGAAGATCCTTGGATTATTCCTACACTGAGTACTCTGAGTGAGCCCATCGTGATGGACATGCCGTTGCCTGCAACTATGGTAACTTATCAATCTAATCTTGAGAGTGTTGTAGAGCCTAGTCTTTCCTCTTCGTAGATGGAGGAGGAGGACCCTTATGTGCTGCCGGCATGGGAAGTGTAGTCTTCTCACGTGCACAACTTACTTGATAGTGTTTTCCCTTCAGATGAAGCGATTATTGAGGCCATGTTGGGAGATGACCACCATGGGAAGAACTCCATCATAGATCTTACTTTCTTCCCGAGCTTGACCGCTTGGAGCGTGAGGAATTTATGGAGGTTCTTAGTGAGAGAATTGGTAGTCCTATAGTTCCATTAAGCTCTCCTGGTCCGATGGCTGATGGAAACATGGAAAACATATCTTCAACGATTCCTATCAATATCTCTCGCGATCCTGGCAGGATAGAGAATGTCTATATTGGGGCATAATTTTCCCATGCTGAGATTTAAGAATACACTTACCTGTTTAAAGAATTCTATGATATCTTTGCTTGGTCTTATGCTGAAATTCCAGGTATCGACCCTCGTATTGTCAAACACAATATTAAGACTTATCCCAATGCTAAGCCTGTTCGGCAACGCTTGCATGCAGTGAATCCTAGGAAAGCACCCGCGATTAAGGCAGAGATAGAGAAACTGTTGAAAGCCGGTTTTATATATCCCGTTCCCTTGACAAAGTGGGTTTAAAACCCTGTTCTGATGGATAAGAAGTAGGGAGAGATCCGCATATGTACTGATTTCCGTGATTTGAATCGGGCCTATCCTAAGGACAATTTCCCCACACCATTTATTGATCTGATTTTGGATGAGTGTGCAGGTAGTGAGGTTTTTTCCTTCATGGATGGCTTTTCCGGATATAATTAGATACAAATTAAACCTGAGGACCAACACAAGACTGCATTTATTTTTCCTTGGGGAATTTTTACATATCGGAAAATGCCTTTTGGCCTTAAGAACACCGGAGCTACTTTCCAGTGGACCATGACCTTGATTTGCCACAATCTCAAATCGATTATCGAAGTATTTTTGGATGACCTTGCTGCTCATTCTCGTATGAGAATGCGTCATTCCTATCAGTTGAGATTGGTATTCGAAAGATACCACCATTATTTGGTCAGGTTAAATCGTCACAAGTGCATCTTTTGTGTGAATTCAGGTCACTTGTTAGGATTCATCGTGTCCAAAGAGGGTATAAGATTTGACCCTTTGAAGGTAGAGGCAATACTTCAATTGTCTCCCCCGAAAAATATTTGTCATCTTCAATGTTTGCAAGGCATGGAAAACTTCTTACGGAGATTCGTTGTCAATTTTGCCAATTTGACTAGAGGCTTCATGTGTCTTTTGAAGAAGGACACCACCTTTTGTTGGGATGAGCGAGCTTAGGAGTCCTTTGATGCACTCATGCGAGCCCTAGCATCGGCCCCAGTGATTAGTCCCCTAGACTATATCTGTGATTTCCTACTTTATGTGGCTGCATCCATGCAGATGATTGATATGGTTTTCATTCAATAGGATGAGGAGCTCCAAGAGAACGTCATATACTATCTGAGCCAAAATCTTATAGACATAGAGATTCACTATTCTCATGTTGAGAAGCTTTCCTTAGCTACCGTACATGCGGTTCAATGGTTGAGACATTATATTCTCCTTCGCCAGACCTTGGTTGTAGCCCATGTCAATCTGTTTCAATTCATCCTCACTCGAAGTATGATTGGGGGAAAATATAATAAATGGATTGTCATCCTACAAGAGTTCGATATCAAGGTTGTTTTGGAAAAATCTAAGAAATTGTTAATTTTTGCAGAGCTTATATCGGATTTCCCATGCGAGGTCGAGGAGTTGGTTTGTGAAGATATGTTTATCGATGAACACATATTCTTAATATCAACTTTAGACCCATGGTATGGGGATATCATTATATATTTACAAACATTGAAGGTCCCTACTCACCTCTCACGGAATGAACGACGAGGATTACGTCACGTGTCTAAGAATTACCTCATAGTGGATAACACTGTGTACCACCGTGGGGTAGATTCCATTTTACGACATTGTTTAACTCATGAGGAGGCTGAGGTAGTGTTGAATGATTGCCACAGAGGGGCCTATGGTGGTCATTTATCTGGGCTTTCTACAGCCCAAAAAATCTTAAGAGTGAATTATTTCTGGCCGTCAATCTTTAAGGATTGTGTTGATGCGGTCAAGAGGTGCCACCCTTGCTAGGTGTTTGCATGTAATATGCACTCGAAACCTGCCCTGTTACATCCCATCATCACTGCCAGTCCCTTCACTAAGTGGGGGATTGATTTTATGGATTGAAACCTAGCTTCAGCTGGGGTGCATCATCATATTATAGTGGCTATTGATTACTTCACGAAATGGGCTGAGGCTATGCCTACAGTTAAATCCGACGGTGAGACAGCCGCACACTTCGTATTCAACTAGATTATTACTCGGTTTGGGATTCTGAAAGAGCTTGTCACTGACCATGGCTCACACTTTCAGAATCGTATGATGGAAGAGTTGGCATCAAAGTTAGGGTACAAGCAAGAGCATTCCTCCTCTCACTACCCTCAAGTGAATGGACAGGTAGAAGCAGTGAACAAATCACTCAAATCCATCCTCCAACGAACCATCGTACAAAGCAAGAATAATTGGCACATCATGTTATATCTTCCTTTGTGGGCGTATATATTCATTGTTAAGACTGCCATGGGTTTTTCTCCATATCAACTAGTACATGGAGTGGAGTCGATATTGCCAATTGAATTAAAAATTCCTTCTTTGAAACTAGCCATAGAACTCTTACCGGACACTTCCACATTGGAGGAGCGTTTGGTCCACCTTGAGAAACTTGATGAGCAGCATCGATATGCCTTGATGGCTCTAGAAGTAAATCAACGTCGCGTAAAGGTCCAGTACGATAAGTCTGTCTGTCCAAGGAGGTTTAGTGAGGGAGACTTGGTCCTTTTGTGGGATCAACCGAAAGAACCCTTGGGGGAAACAAAGTTTAATCCCATGTGGCATGGTCCTTACGTTGTCAAACATGTGTTAGAGAAGGGTGCTTATGAGTTAGTGGATTATGAGGGAACGGCCTTGGCAGAGCCTAGAAATGGGCTCTATCTCAAGAAGTACTATGCATGATTTTCAGCCAAGGCTGGTTATTGTATATTATTGTACAGTTTTTCATAGTTAGGTCTTTTTCTTATAGTGATCGGGTTTATGATTAGTTTCCATTTCTTTTGGAATATTCCAATGGAATCTTCTACCTACATACGATTCACGGATGGTGCGAGTCGTCACACTCAACACTCAGCCTCTGCTGCTTGGGTGATTTATACTCCGATGGGTCAAGTATTGTCTTCAGGAGGCATATGTTTACGGCCATATTCAAACAATGTTGCTGAATATAGTGCCATTATTGAGCTTCTACGGGATGCCATTTCACATGGCATTCTCTCTCTTGAGGTATGTCTTGATTCAGAGTTAGTAGTGTCACAACTTAATGGTTTGTACCATGTTAGAGATCCAACGTTATTAAGAAGATTCTTATGTGTGAGAATATTAGAACAACAATTTGACAATATAACATACATACATATTCCAAGTATTAATAATCAAGTTGCTGACTCATATGCTAACTATGTGTTAGATTGGCATTTGTTTCATACACAATAAATTCATCACAAACACAAATTTGTACACATGTAAATAAATAAACTTATCATCATAAAATTTTTATAAACATACAAAATGTGGTAATACATAGTGTCATGATACAAAAATGGGGCTCTCGAGCCACCAAAATATAATACATGATAATACAAAATGTATCACTCCCAGGTATCTAATACTGTGGAGGAGGAGGGGGGTTGTGATCATGGAAGGTCACTACGGCTCTAGCTAGCTACCGAAATAATTGTACCCATGCTCATGGTACACCCACCACCTAGTGCTACATGGCCTCAGGAAAGTCCTCGACTTGTTCCATGGGAACTCTATGTGTCAGTCTCACAAAGTTGGTATGAATGCTCTAGAGCGTCCGCTCTGCATCCACACTTGTGATATCATCTCCTCTTCCCTTTCGTTTATGACGAGGGAAGCCTTCAAGCTGCCATGGTCCCACATATGCATGCAAATGGTAGATGTCACAATGTATTGTCACACAAAAAATATGTCTTTTGATTCCATATAATCAGAAAACACAAAAAAATTAAATAACTAAAAAATTTAAAAACAGGGTCGAGATTCATTACCTATGTCACTGTATGCCGATCCTGGTGGTAGTGGCATGTCTGGGTCCCCCCGGAAATAAATCCCCGCATAGGGGTAGTCATCGATGGAAACTATCTGTCGTCGCCACCACAGAAAGAACTCAGCTAGATAGGGGTTGGACACCCTACCTTCCCCCAGTCTATGCATCGCATCCACCCAACGTCGTTGGGCCAGATCTCTGGGGCTCAATCTTGGAACAAGCTTGAAGAAAAATGTGCTCAAGATGCTGCTGAAACTGAATTTTTGCACTTTGCCCATATTACACTCACTGAGATGATGTTTCATGTTGCTCAATAGTGCAGTGCTCCAGTCATATACCGTGGGTCACATGCACTCCACTACATAGAACATCAGAGGCTACGAGGCCTAGTGGAGTGAAGCCAAGCCTACTATCCTACCCAGTGTCAGTGGGATGGCCTTTAGGCCTAGCACCTGTATAGAGTTGGTTGGGATCTGATTCCCCACCTTCTCCGTGTCCATATAGCAGTACACCGCAATGTACTCATCTATAGTCAGGCCACCTCCGGGCCCGTGAGAATGTAGGTTCACTACTTCTCCCCATTGGGAAAGTCCAGTGATAAAGTATATGTCCTCCACCTCTATGGTGAGGGACATCCCATCTATCTGGAATGACTCAGAGTCTGGATCCCACTAATCCACCAGCATCTGCAATAGTCTTGGTTTGGCCCTAAAGCCACCAAGACACCAAAATTTGTAGATCCCACATGCACATAGTGCTTGTTGAGCCATTATATCGGCCCTTAATGCCTCCTCTACATCGCCATGTTCACGTTCTCTCCATTCTAGGACAATCCTACACAAAAAATTGCAAGTTTGCCCATTAGAATACTTAAAAAACCTCATGCACAGCCGCATATGCGACCGTTTGCCAAACAGCCGCGTATGTACACGATTGTGAGGGCATTTTCTGTGTATATCCATCCCTATATATGGAAAAAACCTCAATTTTTGCGTGTGCCACAATACCTTTTTTGGATTGGCCTAGAAATCCCAAATGACCATGGAATTTGATAAAAATTGCATTAAAATGGAAGAGAAGAGTATGGGTAAGTACCTAGAAGAAACAGTAGTGGATTCCACTGGCTAGATCTCCTAGAATTCGCTGTTGAAAATCTAAGCTAAATTGGGTAAAAATTTCAAATGTTTTATAATGTTTTGAATTTTTTACTATTTATAGAAAATTTTCAAATTTTTGAAAATTTTTACCCCCTTTCCTATAGTTTTGACCATTTCTAATCATTTTGGACTGTTTCTGACCTATTTTATGATGTAGGAGACCTTTTTGAGTGCTGTTTTAGCCGTTGGATTGACCCGTTCATGCGGATCTCAGGTATCATGTCTAAACTAGCATATAGGTTAGGTTTCATCACCATTTGCATTTTGCATGACCTTGTGACTGTTTCATTATAGCCTTAGGTACGGACCCACTCTATTATGTCACAGAACCTTCTTGCTGGTTTAGAAGTGGCATGGTATGAGTGGTAGAGCTTGACCTTACATGGGTACCCTAGTTAGTGCCTTATTTACATTTGGTGCCCATGCTAACATTTTGTCCTTTTGGGAGTGGGAGTCCGTTGTATAGTACTGCCATGACATTTCGTAAGAGCCTCATACTCCTCGTGATCTTTTGCTGGCTTGTTTCCCTCAAGACTCCCTTACGTCAAGTTGTAATTGCATTATCATGAGATTTTCCTGCCTTATTGAGCTTTATGACGGCTTCCCTGACATTTCATTTCAGCCATATAGCCCAAGCTTCTCTCATGTCTAGTCATGTAGAGCCATTTTATATATCCTTTGCAGCTTGATTCCCTTTTTACTGGGAGGGGATTTTCCCCTGAGTGTCTCTATCCTACACATGTATCCTTGCATTGAGCATACGTATGTTCCACTGCTTGGAACTAGTTTTCCCCTATTACACTCATCTCCTCCTAGTCTGTAACTATAAATCCATTTTATTCTTTTTCAAGATTTTTAAATATTTGAAAAAGTCAAAAAAAGTAAAAAACCCAAAAATATGGACAAGGAAAGATGTTATCTTTGGCAGCTGTCGAGTCGTGTCGCCTTCAAATAGAGCATTGCATATCACATCCATTGGTTGGGTTTGTAGTTTGACTTTAGGATCTGTACTCATTTATCTGAGTTTATCTCCACCAACTGGTTAAGCTTCCAATCCCCATGGAGCCTCTGTCGATGCCTCCAGTGTCGTAGAGATGTCCAAGTTTTGTACATCGACTCTATGCTACCTCTATTCAGTCACCATTTTCCATTATGCTCTTTTTCAAAGAAAGTTGAAACATGAGTCAGCCATTCCTTAGTTATCTTGAATTTGCATGTCGGCCATCCCACAAGGTTGGAATGGCCTATCTTGTGATCACATGGCCACTCTCCCTCATGCTGCAAGACAACATGGTCCTTCAATTTCAACCTCACAAACCAATCCTCTACATCAGCCACATTGAGTTTATCTTCAAACACCTTGGTATCCAACACAATTTTCTGTCCAATCCACCCTCCACCCTAACAATAATAAAGCAGTACAATGTGCTTACAATGCTGAACTGCAAAATTTTCCTACGTTTTCCTCATGTTCTACGTCACCTAAACAGCTGCAAAAAGACTGTGTGTTGTTGCAGCAAATCCATCCAAGGCCTGAACATGTTTTAAATCCAATACTTGGAAGTGAAGTTTCTTATGATCATCAACAAGTTAACAAGATCAACAAATTTGAGGAAGAATGAACATTAGAACCAAAGGAATTGTTCACATCATTAGATATGAATCTCTTATGCATTGAGGAAGATCAGTTCACCAAGGAGCTTCATGGTGTAACAGCCATGAGAAATCAAGGGAACAAAGACTATATTGAATCTTGGTTGCAATCTGTCATTGGTCTACAACATCATTCCATACATCAACAATTTGTGGCACCATCATTTCAAGGAAAGTTGATCTCTCATATCCTTGCATTCATAAAGTTATATTTTTCTGTTGGGAGTATGAGCATACTTGATCCACTTCTTCGAAAGTGGCTCCATTGGAAATATGCATACCCTTGAATAATTTTTATATTTCCAAGTAGAATAGGGTAGGGTAGAGTAACATAATAAAACCATGCTTTTATTTTTGACTTTTTATTTTCGAATGAGTATGCCCTCTTCCTACACCTTGTTGCGATCTGGAAGATCATAAAGTAGAAAGATAAGGAATGGGTATCAAATGTTTTCAAGAATGGTTGGGAATTGTTGACTATTTGAACAAAATGCTTAAATCATTTTTAATTTGTTTCTATTTGTTACCAAAAAAAATTTCCTGAAAACAAAATTTACATAATTAAGGAAGCATTGGTGAATGAAGACTCCATGGAAAATTAGGCAACGATTATGGAAACCTTCAAGATTGAACTTGTGAATGAATATTTTAGCTGCAAAAATTTGTTATAGTGATGCATATTACTGTCAGGTGCAAGACCCAGCTGTAACAGTAAGCTGCAACACCCAGCTGTGACTGTCAGTTGTAACAATGAGCTGCAACACCCAGTTGTACCAGTGATCTGCAACACCCAGCTGTAATAGTAAGCTACAACACCCAGCCATGACTGTTAGTTGTAACAATGAGCTAAAACACCTAGCTGTACCAGTGAGCTACAACACCTAGTTGTGACTGTGAGCTGTAATAGTGAGTTGCAATATCCAGTTGTGATTGTCCTATAGGTGAAACTTTTTGAGTTTGAGATACATGTGTGTTGCACATCATGGTATCTATTTAGTTTTCATTCATATATAACACATCCATAAAAATACACATGCTTTATTTCAACATTACATCATTTTTAAGGAGTTGCAGTTGTGGTTGCAACACACAGTGTAGCATACTCTAAATACTCAATGCTTGAAATGTTTGGTATGGATGTGTGTTCTATTCAAATTTATATCATTAAAAACATTCACACCTATTTCGGTCACTTTTTGCAGGGAAAATTTAATTTATTGAATTTTTGTGGCATTTTGGCTTGAAATTTTCACTGAAACATAGTCGGGATAGTCCGTATTTGGGAGACCAAATGGACTTATTTTTAAAACCTCTTTACATCCCAAGTATCCCTTTGAATCTAGTTTCCAAAAAAATTTGAATTTTTGAGATTGGGCATCAAACAAAAAAATTATGGTTTAGAAGAAATCAAATGTGGTTTAAATTGTTAAAATTTATCAACACTGATTCACCCCCCCACCCCATTATTGTCCAATATTCAAACAAATAAGAGAACCTAGTGGAATGTGATTTGTCACTGGTGCAATACATCCTTGATTAAGGGGATTATCAAAATCCACAAGCCATTGCAAACAATATATCAAACCATTTAGTTGTCACTGCCTCAGTAGCATTGCAATTTCCATATACCTCTAGACTAGTTCCTTCAAAGTCAAAAAACGATTATCCCTTATCTTTGGCAATGGTAAGTTTCAAACGTATTACATACCCATTATCCATGTAGTGTTACACTCCTAAAGTTATAAGTGGTCCTTGTTTTTCTAGTTTTGACTACTTTGCAATTTAAGAATCAAATGATTTCAACATTTCTCTCCCCACATCCTCTACATTTGTTTCCACATGCATCATGTATGCCTACGCTAAATACAAATAATATTGTTCAATAATCTCTCCTATAATAATTATCCCACGTTGATTATCTTCGAGTCTACAAATCCCTCCTATAATCTCTCCTACAATAGGTTATATTCGAGTCTACACATCCCCAGAATAATGCATGGATCACCATCATTATATATTCCATATTCATCAAACATCTATGTTTGAAGTAGATTGATGATGCCTTCTTCTTGAAAAATTCCCTCATTTCTGAATTTAGAATCCTCAATGGAAGCTCTGATCTATTTCATTCCCAGGAACACACTGGGGACAACAGTCGATTAAATGAGTCGAGCACTGTTATGGTGGAAGCATAGAAAAATAACATGTAAAGAAGGAAATACATTATATCGATAGAAAGCATGCGCATAGAAAATATGCAAGAATTCGAACCAATTTCTATGTTACTTCTTCTCCGTGAAGGTTGGTTGATTGTTACAATAATGTACATATTTATATAGAATGTTGATATTCTTAGGTGACTACCCATTACGTTCAGTTACAAAATAAGTTTTAATCGTTCGGAATTTCAACCGTCGTAGACAACTGGAATACAAAGACATTTTGTTGATGTTCGACAGTTGTCAGTGCCAACAAGGCATGCTAAGATGTTGTATGTTGAGCACAAAACCTATCGAGGTTCTAGACTTTGTCGAAGTTCGACAACATTCCAACTGTTGATTAGATCATTCATCCTTCCTTAAGAAACAATGGTATCCATTATGTATTCGTTTAGGTGAGGAAACTTGTTGGCTACTTCAGTATCAGAGTACCATTTTCCTTACGCAGGGATTTTATCCAGCTTTAGACACTTGAAATAAGGGAATGGAGTTTGTCCTTGTATGGCGTATACGTCACCCAACAATGGTGTCACAAAGAAGAGGCTACTAAATATCTAGATGTATTTATTTGGGTTCTGTTGTATGAAAGTCGTTCTATTCCAACAATGGTGCATGGTATGGTCGAAGTAGATCTACATTGCATACTCAATGCAAGTCAAGGCATTTAGGAATGTCGACCTGAAAATCATTTTCTCCAATATATTTATGGATATTTTATGGACCATATCCCAAAGGTTTCATCTTTCTGTATGGACTAGAGAAGAGCTCCTTCTTTATATGTAACCAGACCTAATACCCAATTTTGAATGAATGAGGAATACAATGCTTGTCATGTCGAGCCTTATATTTTGCATTATCTCATTGCAACATTTCATGTGCTTTCTTATAGATGTTGTATATTTGATCTCTAAACGTTAATGCTTTCTCAACTTCTCATCCTTCAAATTAGTTTTCATTTGAATGTGTCGAGTAACTGATCAAGTGAATAGGAGTCAAGGGTTGAAGTCCATAATAGATCTAAAATGGACTCTTTCCCATAGAAATGTGTTAAGAATGATTGTAGTTGTGTTGTATGTATGGAATGTTTTCATCCCATATTTGATGATGCTTTTGGTTGTACATGCGAAGCAGTTGTACTACCAAGTGTTTTACAACTTCCCTTTGTCCGTATGTCTGTGGATGGAAGGCTGTTAACAAAGAAAGTATCGTGTCGAGCTGTTTCCAGAGAGTTTGTGAAAAGGTGCTGATAAATATAGAGTCTCTATTGGAAATAATGGTCATTAGGAGGCCATAATGCTCCCAAACATGTTCAAAGAAGACTTGAGTAGTCTGTTATGCTATCATAGTCTTCTTGCATGGTATAAGTATAGCCATCTTGAAAAATTTGTTGACTACTACTAATATCACGTCATGTTGATGTTTGGCAGTAGGATACCCTGTCAAGTAGTCCATAGAAATAGATTCCCATGGTCAACTAGGAACTGGTATGGGTGTGTACAATACTTGTCAATGATTCGATGGTTTAGGAATGGCACAAAATACTTATGATTAAATGTACAGGCTCACATCATATTTAAGTGAAGACTAGTAAAAATTATTTTGGAGGATAACAAGTGTTTTTGCGACTCCAAAATTTCTCACATCATTGTTGTAGTGCATGTCCCAAATGAGCCTCTGTCGGTGCTCACCGTTTGGTACACAAAGTTTTCCAAGCTTGTATAGCAATGTATCCTTCAGGAAATAGTCGATATTAAACAATGTGTCAACCTGAAGTGTCGATAAATTGCGTAGAACTCGCAATCTACCAAATACAATTGTGGCTAAGTAGTGGTGTTGTAACCATGAAAAATCATCACTGTAGAAAGTAGAGTAATGGGTGGTCGACTGAGACAAACGTTTGTAGCATTGGATTTTCCTTTAATATATTTAATTATCAATTGATACTATTGTAGGTAATTAATCCACTTGATTTGTTGATTTTTTTGTAATTTCGACTCGGATAGAGTGTACTACAAATATTTATGGTCAGCGAGGCTAACAATTTCCTTGCCAATAATTTGGTGTCTCCATTGCTTAAGATCTTGCACAATGTCATACAGTTTCTTTTCATATGTCGAATACCTTCTAATAGATTCGTTTAAAATTTCGGAATGAAATGCGACTGGGTGACCCGACTGAGTGATCTTTGCACCAAGAGCATAGTTCGATGCATCTGTCTCAATCTCAAAAGAATGATGCAAATCAGGTAAAACAAGTATTGGTGCAGTACAAATCTTGTTTTTGAGTTGTTCAAAATATTTTTGTTGTGTCGATGTCCATTTGAACAATTTTTTCTCATTTCCTTTAGTCAACTAATTTAAAGGCCATGCGATATGACTGAATCCAAGTATGAACCATCAATAGAATATCACCAAACCAAGAAAACTTCTTAGTTCATGAGTGTTTTAAGGAATGGGCCAATAATTGAGGATCTGTACTTTTTTTGGGTCGACATGAATGCCTACAGAATCAATTACATACCCCAAGTATTTGATGTTGGTCATCGCAAATGGGCATTTGTCC
Source organism: Pseudotsuga menziesii (assembly GCA_001517045.1). Taxonomy (NCBI): domain Eukaryota; kingdom Viridiplantae; phylum Streptophyta; class Pinopsida; order Pinales; family Pinaceae; genus Pseudotsuga; species Pseudotsuga menziesii. The sequence continues at coordinate 32,012 of LPNX010952025.1, forward strand.
ATGTTGATTGAGAGTGACAAAGACTTCTCGAAATTATTTGACATGTTCTTCCCATGATCGACTGAAAATCAATATATCGTTGAGATAGAAAAGGACACACTTACCGATGACAGGTAGAAGAAGGTCGTCCATATATGTCAGGAAGGTTGCAGGGGAATTGGTTAAGATGAAAGGCATGACTAACCATTAAAAAAATCCTTCCTTGGTCTTGAAATCTATTTTCCATACATTGGTGGACTCGATCGGATTTTTGATGATATCTCGACATAAGTTCAAGCTTCATAAAGAACTTAGCACCTTTCAAACAATCAATGAGTTTGTCTATCCTTGAAAGAGGGTATCCGTTCTTTACTAAAATTTTGTTGAGAGTCCGATAGTCAATGCACATGTGCCAAGTCCTATCTTTTTTTGGAACTAATACGACTGGAATTCCACAAGGAGAGGAGTTGGGGCAGATAACACCTTTTTTAATCAAATCCTAGATTTGTCTACGAATATCTTTGTTCTCAAGAATCTATAAACAGATGAGTCAGGTAATGAAGAACCAGGAGCGATTTCGATGGAGTGTTTTACCTAACAATGCAGAGGTACTACATTCGACTCTTGAAATATGTTTCGGTATTCCTCAAGAATGTGGTCGATATATTGCTATTGTCGGGAGTTGCGCTGCTAGGTGACTTGACTAGTTACTATAGTATTCATGGAATGCTGAGGCTTTATCATAATTAATGCAAAAATTTTTAGCATGATTGATAAGCTTCTTTGTTTGTTTAGCAGTTATCATAGCAATCGTTAATGTGAGTTGTCGCTCTGGTATGTCGTACCATTGATTCCAAATTTTGACAATCACCTTATGAGCCCATGACTAATATATATCATTTTGACCCCACAAGTAAGGTTTCCCAAACAAGGAATTGACTATGAAAAGTGGTGCCAAGTCACATAGTACTTCATCTTCAAAAGGCTTAATGAAGTAGGTGAGTCTACATTGGTGTGTGATTCCTAATTCCTATCCATCCTTCATCCAACTGATATTGTAAGGCTAAGGATGTGGAGTGGTGACAAGACCAAGTTTCTTTAGAAGATCTTCACAAACGAATTTCTTATGGAAACCATTATCCATAATCAGATGTAGGGGATTTTCTTGAACCCATATCCGTGTATGGAACAGGTGCTCTCGAGGCTTTCAGAGTGGTTGAAGTTGAATCCAAGAGGGTTGATGCATCTAGATCAGATTCTACAATGGTTCTTTTGGACAAGTCGTATTTCAACAATTTTTCCAAAAATGTCTTCCGAGCTTTCCATTCTGACGTATCATGCCATGATGAATTGTGATAATCACACTATTTCCCGATAGGAGATTCCTTGTTGCAATCCTTATTGTATTTCTGAAATTTCTTCTTGTGATGATCATGCTTTGGTGGAGTCGGCTGAGAAGAGTTCTTAAACTTGTCGGAGTTAGTTGGTGACTTCTTGTAGGATTTTCAACATGTTTTCTTGTTTGTGAAACATGTTTCTCCTTTTTGTTTAGCTTCAATCTTGCCAGTGTAAGGAACTGCATCTGCAAGTGGAGTGACAATTAGAAACTCCATCTATTGCTGAATGTATGGGGATAATCCGATGATGTACTTCAGCACAAGAAATTTCTCTTCTTCATCGATGCCAAGTCTAGCCATGAGTCGATAAATCTCCTTGATGTAACTCTGCACAGACTAGTCTTTCCATTTCCTTAGTAGTTGCCACTTCTGATACTACTGTTAACGATATTTGGGTAGGTAGAACTCCTTTTTGACATATTCAAAAAGTTTTACCCATGTTTCTATGGGGTCCCCTTCTTTTTCCATCTTTGTCGGATAAATTTTCCCACCAAAAATGTACGGAGGTTGAAATCTTTCAGGATGCAATGGTGCTATTTTCTTCTTCAAAGAGTTGATTCATGGAGTAGTAAGATTGTAATTTTTGAACCCAATTGTCGAAGGATTTTGTGTCAATATTTCCTTCAACATTCAGTTTGTCTAGATTCATTTGCACTTTGAAGGGGATGATTTTATCAGAGTGAAGTCGTGTCAAGGATTCCCCAAATTTCAAAGTGAATCATATGAGAATCTTGCTGAACTGGGACAAATTTGGTCCACTGGCGAGCCAGTGATTTTTTTATGAGTTTCTCTGTCTCATAAGTTACATGTCTATTTTTTTCTTCTTCAACCATATTTTCTGAATTCGAAGGAAGTGTATGCTTGTGTTGCTGAGTTTGCGAGCGTGTTTGAACATGCATAAGTTAAATAAATTCGATGGAAGTGTTGATGTAACTTAAGATATGAATAAGATTAGGCTCTAATACAAATGATCCAGGTAGTGCCCAGGTGCATGCTGGGGAAAATAGTTGACTAAATGAGTCGAGCACTGTTATGGTAGAAGCATAGAAAAATAACAAGTAAATCAGAATATACACTATATCAACAGAAAGTATGTGCACAGAAAAAATGCAAGAATTTGAACCAATTTCTATATTACTTCTTCTCCATGAAGGTTGGTTGATTGTTACAATAATGTACATGTTTCTATAGAATGTTGAGACACTAATGAGACTACCCATTACGTTTAGTTACAAAATAAGTTATAATGGTTCGAAAGTTGAACCGTCACAGACGAATGGAAGATAGAGACATTATGTCGATGTTCGACAGTCGTCGGTGCTGACAATGCATGTCAAGATGTTATGTGTTGAGCGCGAACCATGTCAAGGTTGTCGAACTCATTTTTGTCGAGGTTCGGACTTGTCAAAGCCAGTTTTGAACATGTAGAAGTAGTCCAACTAGTTGAAGTAGTCGAAGTGCTATAATTTGTCAAAGATTGACAACATGCCAATTATTGGATGGATCAAACTCCTTCTTCCCGTATAGATTTTGAAAATGGGGACATGTTGTGAGGAGTTATTCCACCAATTTTTGCATGGTGCTTACTACTTGCTATGAAAAAACAAGTTTTCTATCCTAAAATACTAGTGTTATAAAAATTATATCTAGAAAATGGCTTCCACCATCAAAAGGATGATTGGTCACCAAGACATCACCCTCTTTCAAAGTCTCACCCGAATATTTAATTTACCAACAAACATTGTGATCCGTCGGATCTAAAATTGTGTGCATTAAAAGTTTGTTGTAAAAGAATGTGATCAATAGGTTAATTAATGGGACAACATTAACAGAAACTAAATGCTCAGAACAACAATGAAGAAAAAACCACACTGCGACAGGAATGAGAAAACCGAAATGAGAACAGAAAAACTGGTAAACAGATGTAAACAAAGAAACACAGAATCAGAGAGTCGCAAATAGAAGTTGATAACGGAGTTCACTCCCTCCACTGGGCTATGTCTCCGGGTCCCTCTCCAATGGGTACTGATCCAATTAATCTTTTTGAAATGGTACAAAATGGTTCTAAAATCAACTTCAGCAACTATAAACAGAATGCTGTACAAAGTATTGAAGACCTCTCTTCTGGAAATTACAATTATCATTCAAAGACAAAGAAGGCTAAACTATAACAGAGAATGTCGACTTCTACAGTAACAGCATCTGGACATGTCACAGCAAAAGCTCTCTAAGCTTCTCATAACAGAGAAACGATGCTCTGCACCCTAAAATAGTCTGTGTCTCTTCACTTTGTCTGTCCTCTTCTGTCTGTCTGTCCTCTTCCGTCCCCTTGAACGGTGGCCATCATCCTCTATTTAAGTGTTTAGCGAGAGGATAAGTAATGAGCTTGATTCATCCACTACAACTGTTATTTTCTTGATTATTGTTACAACCATATGCTAAAACTGAATCATGCCATCCCGCCAAGTCACGGTCCAAGCGTTATGTTACCACGGCGTTCCAGATCCCCGAAACGTTGCAACCAACTCCACGCACATGTGCCGACTCACAACACGTTGCAATGACTTGCAACTGGGCTATGCCACGTAACGTAACCATTTGATGTCACCATCAACTTTGTCGCATATAAAGGTCGCGGCATATAAGGACTTCGCCATATACCTGATCCGATGTCGCGGCATATAAATGTCACGGTATATAAGGACTTCGCCATATACCCGATCCGCTATCATAGCCTATAAATGTCGTGGTATATAAGGACTTTTCCATATGCTCGATCCAATGTCGTAGCATACCAATGTCGCAACATGTGAGTAACCCCCATGAACCCTTCCATGTCCAACTTGACGGTGCGCAAAAACTGCGCGGCCCATGCTACAACTGCGTGGCTCATGCGATAAGCTACGCACCATCTACACGGCGTGTAGTATCTGCACAGCTCATACAGAGACTGTATGACTCACACACAATTGCGCGAATTGTGCGCAAACTGCACTGCACGGTCTCTGCGCAAAGTGTGCACTATGTGATAACTGCGCACCATGCTAAAACTACGCGGGCTATGCATATAATGTTTAGCATATGAGTTAAAACCATAGATTAATAATCATTGTACCATATTGGATCAGTGTATTTTTGAAGATGAATAATCCTTCGGATCACATTGGTAGCCATTGCACCCATTTGGAGAGGTGCATGTGGTGCATTGGCCACAAGGCCCCCATTACGGATGAATAGTACACATGAAAAGTCAAGATATTCCTTAATGTTGGTGGAAATGAATGTTCTTTAGTGACCATAGCCAATATTTTCCAGTAGATATACTAGTGTGTCCTTCCATCCATTACCAAAGTAGATTTGGTAAGATTGATCTTGTTTGGGCTCTTGTAAGGTTTTCTCCATTATCACAGGTTCAAAATGATAATAACTCCAATCCCATGCACTCTCACACCACTGATAAGAATATTTATCCTTTGAATTTAAAATCCATACTCTTCATTGAATTGCTTTAGAAATTATCTAGCATAGTTGTTGGTCCCATTTTAAGGAGTCACGATAATCGTTGTAGTGTATGTACCATCGTAAGGAAAATTGAAATAGAAGTATGTATGTATATGTTCATCTTTAAATCCATCCATTATTGGTGTTGTTGATGTATATGTAACTTCGGAATGTATTCTTCTATGTATCTTATGTGTTGTAGCCCGATGTTTATTCCAGGATGTTTCTATTATGTACTTGAGTCATGTTGTCATGCCCCGATGTTCCGATCGAGAGGATCTATAATGTAAACAAGTCATGTCAAGTCATTGTGGAAGTCCCCACAGTTTCGGGGCACTTGAGTTATTATACACTAATTAAGGTGTAGGCTCGAGTAATTAATTGCAAGTTGAGCCTACGTGAGAAAATGCACTTCAAGTAAACGGAAGAATATAAATAGAGAGTGAGACTCCCTATTTAGCACACACATCATTCACTCTCTCAAGTGTGGCGCACTAGTGAAGAAGGAAATTACTGGGAGAAGAAGTCTACTGCTGTTGGGGAGATCTCTTACTATTTTGGTGCTGATTCTTTCTCTAAGGAAGTTGTGGGGTTTTATCCTTTATGGTTTCCTCGAGGAAAACTCTTTGTGTCTCTTGTCTCTTGTGATGTGCTTATGTTTTATTGCTGTGCTTGTTATTCTCTTAGTGAAAAGATTCTAAGATCATAATGCTAGCTTATTTGATGAAAAACTAACATGGTATCAGAGCTAACCTGAGAAGAAGAAATTGTGCATCTACAGAAGCCAGGGCTTCTTACCTTTTGGGTCTCCCTCCACATATTTTCAGCAAAAGTATGCTAGGATGACTCTCCATTGAAGGGTGCATCTTTCTGTCAAAGCGAAATTTGATTCCGAGCATTTTCAGTCTTCGATGCGGAAATTAGGGCTTTCTACAGAAGAATAATTTTTGAGTGAGACCTGCATAGGATTTTTCTCCTCATCACAACCGAATTTTAGAGACCTGGATCAAGAAATTTGGTTGGGTAAATCTCCAGGAAAGTCAAACCCTAGTTTGACCTCGAGCTAGAGAAACCCTAAATACTAAAACTGCTAAGTTTTGGTACAGTCGTTGTATTCCGAGATTGTAAATGTTTCAAGAGCTAAAAATTGTAGGGTTAGAATATAAAATCATGATGAAGACTTTATCCAAAAATCAGACTCAGATTCGTTGTATTCCAGGAGATATGATCTCTCCAATTTAGGGTTCCAGCCTCTTCCAGAATTCATTCCTAGACAGGACATCTGGGAAGATCTGCAATATCTTGGGCTACAGAGGTCCAAATTGAATTCTTGAAGATTTTCCAGAAATGGCACAGACTTTAATTTCTTTGGTCCAAAGATAAGACTCAGAAGATAAACCAGTGACACGTGTCATGTCGTACAACTTCACTGTTCTGAACAGTCCTGTAACAGGTCACCTTGGGAAATAGATCATAAATCTCAAATAATGAAAAAAAATTTAATAAAACCTATGGTGTTGGATCAGAGACATGTGAGGTTACCTCAGTACGAAATTTTAGACACAGAGGATTCGTAATTTCGGAGATATCACAGAAACAGTAACAGGCATTTCTGCAGAAGAAATTGGAAATCTAGGGCTTCCTGTTCCGAGAGCTTCCCTCCACTGTTTTCAGAAAAGGAGTACATTGGACAGCTCCATTTGAAGAGATCTATCTGTTTATCCAATAATATCTGAAAGATTACAAGTTTTGAAAATTAGGGTTTTTGTGACCAACCCTATATCAACGAACTCCGGGACAAGGACGGACACCTCAAATCGATAAGATCTAATCCTTTGCTATTTCGATTTGAGGTTCTCATTTCAATATGATATATCACATCAGCTTGGTGACACGCTTGGGGAAGTTGACAGCTTCCGATCTTGGAAGTATATGATCTCTCTGAAGAAATTGGATTGTACACCTACATGAGTATAGAGGTTCCAGTTTCAGAGGGAAACAAGGTTAGAAGCCTTTCACAAAAAGAACTTGGTCAAGGCCAAAGAAGACATCATGCTCATGCTGCAGAGGATGATGGACCATCTAGAAAGAGATCCAGATATGAAAGTGAAGATTCTTCAAGCGAAGATGAATATGTTCTGATATCAGTTCTCACAGGTAACATTACTCATGGAAGTGATGATTGGCTTATAGACAGTGGGGCTTCCAAACATATGACGGGATTCAAGGAATCCTTTGTAATACTGTTAGAACATGAATCACCTCACAAGGTGAAACTAGGAGATGAATACCAATATCCAATAAAAGGTAGTGGGGAATCTTCATACAAGCTAGACTCTAGTAAATATCTAACAATGAAAGAAGTATTGTTTGTTCCAGGACTCAAGAAGAACCTTCTCTCCATTTCAGCATTGATGCAAAAGGAATGCGGGTTGCATTCATAGATGGTCAAGTCATCATGTGGCCAAAAGGAAAGACTATCGATGATGCGGTAGTGATTGGAGAACAAGAAGGAGGCTTGTACAAATTAAAGGGCCATCCAGAACAAGCCTTGATCCATGAACAGTAGAGCCAAATGAGATTTGGCATAGAAGGCTTGCACATATGCATTACAGAGCACTACCTGTTGCAAGCAAAGTTGTTAAAGGTCTTCCAGAATTTCAAGCTATTTGAAGGGAAGAACAAAAATCAGATATGACCTAAAGAAACCAGTTGAAGAATGTGAAGATCTAGAATGCAGAGACCATGCAGTCATAAGAGTCTCTCAAATCAAGAACAACTTGAAGTGGTAAAAGAAGAAGTGAAAAATGTAGAAGTGGTGATGGCCACCTTGAATGGCCTCCCAGGATCATGGAATTCATTCATTCAAGGAATGTGTTCCAGAAGGAAGTGATTACTTTCAGAAAACTTTGGGAAGAAGAAGAAGCTCTACCCATAAGAAGAGAAGATAAGATGGGAGAATTTGAAGATCCGGCTCTCACCATCCAAAGAAGATCCCTCAAGCAATGAGGAATATGAAGAAATCAACTCTTGAAGAACCTCTTATCCACCTCAGCATTTGGATAAGACACAATGCGATTATGAATGAAGAAGATGATGAAGCTGAAGGCTCAAGAAGGAGTATACCCACGAAACAAATAAAGATAAGTATTCAATTGTCATTTCATGATATTGTTTTGTTATGCATTTGTTTATATTTAGTTGATGTATCATGCATGATAGGATGTTTGCATTAACGACAGTATACTACTAATATGCATGTGATGGGTAAGTAGCTCATGGTGCTATACAAATTCTCCATTGCTACTTATCTAGAATGAAACCTCTTTGCTGACATATTGGATTAGTGCACAATCTCAATGTTGTCCTGATAGAGATGGAAGGCATCTAAAAAGTTTCAATGAGATATTGATGAATGTTGTATTGGCTAAAGTAGTTGCATGATCATATATTTATGAATAAGTGTTTGCCAGTATAAATATTCCTTATGAAATGTTTCTAACCATACAATTGCATTTGACTTGTAGGAAAGACCGCATACATAATCACCTACAAGCAAAGAAGAATGAAGACTTGTTCCGAAGAGAAATTGACGACATTTCAAAATGAAGAATAATATGACAAGTGCAGTGACATCATTCATGCAAAACCTTCCAGCCACCAAGAAGAAAGGGAAGACCAGTTCAAGAAGAATGATGTTAGGGCACAGTATCGAGACCTGAAGAGAAGTTCATGGTTCCATCATGCAGTAGATGGAAACATCGTGGGATACAAAGCAAGATTCATAGCATGAGGCTTCTCATGAAAGGAAGGCCTAGACTACGAAGAGACATTTGTAGCCAGTAAGAGTTTAAATACATAAATGATAAGCCTGATGAAGATCTTAACCTTTGCTACAAGGTTGAAGATGCAAGTTTATAGACTAGATGGTCACATAGAATATTAGTAGCATAGGAAGCTACTTGTCACTCCGATATAGAATGTTTTCAATGCATAGAGCACAGAAGACAGAGGGAGTATGATGCTTCACTTCAGAGGGAGTGAATATAGAAGATCTAAGGTTCGACATGGTACGACAGGATGGGTAGATTACTGATGACTCTAGGCTTTACTGAGAGTAAAGCAGATTCCAACCTTTGCTTCAAGGTTGAAGATGGAAGACCAGTGATGTTCCTGTTATGTGTCGATGCACTATTGTTCTAGGTATGGGGGTGTGGCAGAGTACATATGGAATCTTCCTTGGACAAGGGAAGTATGCAGTAGAGATCCTGAAGAGGTTCAAGATGATGGACTGCATGGCCACACCTATGGCATCGAACATGAAGCTGTTAAGTGATGCTTCATCAGAGTCGGTTAATGCTACGATGTATCATCAAATGATTGGGTCATTGATGTACCTGACGAACATGAGACCAGATATTTGATTTGCTGTGAACACCTTGAGTCAGTACTTAATAGATCCGAGAAGTGTTCACTTGACTGCTGCAAAGCATATTCTGAGGTACCTGAAGGGTACAATTGATTATGGGATCAAGTATGATGCGAATCATAAGATTAACCTGGAGGGTTATGTTGATTCAGATTGGGCAGGTAGTGCCATCGACAGGAAGAGTACTTCGGGATGTTGCTTTAGTATGGGATCAGGGGTGATCTCTTGGTTTAGCAGGAAGCAATCCTGTGTGGCACTGAATACAGCTGAAGCAGAGTATGTCGCAGCTTGTTGAACTAGTTGTGAGGCAGTATGGCTGCGGAAGCTACTGTCTGATATATTTGATCTCCAGTTGGATGCTACTTGTATATATTGTGACAACCAGAGTTGTGTGAAGTTGTCAGAGAATCCATTATTTCATGACAAGTCGAAGCATATCAAGATCAAGTATCACTATATCAAGGATATGGTGCAGAGAGGAGCGTTGAAGCTCCTGTATGTTGCGACAGAGGAACAGATAGCTGATTTATTGACGAAGCCATTGGCTAGGCTGAAGTTCGAGTACTTCAGAGAGAGACTTGGTGTTCTCCAGATCGAGGCTTCCTCCCAGATAAAGTGATGAGACCCATAGCCATTCTGACATGGTGAGAGGATTAGTTCCTTCCATGGTCAAGATGTAAGGGCTGAGCCATTCTGTCATGGTGATAGGGTTGCTCCCTTCCATGTCAGATATGAGTGTTGGCCATTATGTCGAGTAGGACAGATGTAAGGGCAATTGCCATTCTAGGAATGGAGGCACCTGGTCAGTTACCAGGAACACTCAGTGTAAAAGCTGAGTAGCCATTCTGATGTGATAGAGGGATGTGTTCCCACTTGATCAGATGTAAGGGCTGAACCATTCTGTTCATGGCTAAAGGATTTAGTTCCTTCCATGTCAGATGTGAGTGTTGGCCATTCCGACGAGCAGGTCAGATGTAAGGGAAACTTCCATTCTCTAGGAGAATGGAGGCACCTGGTCAGTTACCAGGTATCTCAGTCAAGGAGGACTGGGGGCCATTCTGATATGACTGTAGGATTGGTTCCTACAATATCATATGTGAGTGCAGAGCCAGTCTTCGCATCATGTGTTGATCAGACGTAAGTGCTGTGCCAGTATTCGCATCATGTGTTAATCAGACGTAAGTGCAGTATCTATCTTGGCATCATGTGTTGATCAGATAGAAGTGATTGAGCCAGTCTTCGCATCATGTGTTGATCAAGCGTAAGTGTTGTGCCAGTCTTCGCATCATGTGTTGATCAGACGTAAGTGCAGTATCTATCTTGGCATGATTTGTTGATCAGATAGAGGTGATTGAGCCAGTCTTCACATCATGTGTTGATCATATGTAAGTGATGTGCCAGTCTTCGCATCATGTGTTGATCAGACGTAAGTGTTGTGCCAGTCTTCGCATCATGTGTTGATCAGACATAAGTGCAGTATCTATCTTGGCATCATGTGTTGATCAGATAGAGGTGATTGAGCCAGTATTCGCATCATGTGTTGATCATACGTAAGTGCTGTGCCAGTATTCACATCATGTGTTGATCAGACGTAAGTGCAGTATCTATCTTGGCACCATGTGTTGATCAGATAGAGATGATTGAGCCAGTCTTCGCATCATGTGTTGATCAGACGTAAGTGTTGGGCCTTTCTGACGAGTAGGTCAGATGTAAGTGTTGGGCATGCCTTTCTGACGAGTAGGTCAGATGTAAGTGCTAGGCGAAGACCTACATGAGGAGTAGGCCTACAACCAGCATGAAAAAGGGCTGGCTCTGTAGAACTTCCTGTGACGAGAAGAATCGTGAGATAGCAGCAGGGATGGTCTAGATCGAGTGATGATCGAGATCCAGTAATGATGATCCAGCAGTGATGATCCAGATTGAGTGATGATCCAGATCCATTCCAGTGATGATGATCCAGATCCAGTGATGATGTTCTATGATGATCCAGATTGAGAGATGATCCAGATCTAGTGATGATGTTCTATGATGATCCAGATCGAGAGATGATCCAGATCGAGAGATGATCCAGATCCAGCAGTGATGATCTAGATCGAGAGATGATCTAGGTCCGATGATGACTTGAAGACGAAGATGACTTGAAGATGAAGATGACTTGAAGACGAGACGATCCAGCTGATACAGAGAAGAAGACCTGTGCTGAAAATCATGTCGAAAGAATACCTTCCTAGTTAAGAGGGAGTGTTGATGTATATGTAACTTCGGAATGTATTCTTCTATGTATCTTATGTATTGTAACTCAATGTTTATTCCAGGATGTTTCTATTATGTACTTGAGTCATGTTGTCATGTCTCGATGTTCCGATCGGGAGGATCTATAATGTAAACAAGTCATGTCAAGTCATTGTGGAAGTCCCCACAGTTTTGAGGAACTTGAGTTATTATACACTAATTAAGGTGTAGGCTCGAGTAAGTAATTGTAAGTTGAGCCTACGTGATAAAATGCACTTCAAGTGAATGGAAGAATATAAATAGAGAGTGAGACTCTCTATTTATCACACACATCATTCACTCTCTCAAGTGTGGCGCACTAGTGAAGAAGGAAATTACTGGGACAAGAAGTCTACTGCTGTTGGGGAGATCTCTTACTGTTTTGGTGCTGATTCTTTCTCTAAGGAAGTTGCAGGGTTTTCTCCTTTATGGTTTCCCCGAGGAAAACTCTTTGTGTCTCTTGTCTCTTGTGATGTGCTTATGTTTTATTGTTGTGCTTGTTATTCTCTTAGTGAAAAGATCCTAAGATCATAATGCTAGCTTATTTGATGAAAAACTAACAGGTGTGTCCTACCATATGCTGACACGCTTTAGTAGACAAGGGTTCACACACTGTCGACATCCTTCGACGCGATCTCCCTAAACACTGGCTCGGACAGGTTTTACCTTATCTAGAAACACCTGCAGAGAAGATGCAGTCTTGCCAGAGATGTTTAAGGGAGGGCTGTAGGAATTGCATTGTCACATAAGGGAAGAGGACTTGTGCACTTAATCTATCTCTGTTGCAATACCACTCACATATCCAGAGCATGATTTTATCTTATCATTCATTCACCAGATCTCGTATCGCACTAGTTCATTATTCAGAAAAGAGATCAACATGAAAGAATTCATACACCATACAAAGACTTCTCATCATTCATATAAGAAAAACATTAAGAAATTACATCACAACATTTAACCATTCAGATCGCATAATTCAAATCACATCAGCTAACCACAGAGACAACAAGCACAAGATCATAGATCGCATTGCAGACAAAGAGAACCAAGAGTTTCCAACAACGTCTTCATCATATTACTTGTGCATGTTAAAATACATCTTCGAGACACATCCCTTGATCTACAGTTTCACACCAAACATAGAAAACAAGATAGTTCACAAAAAACCAAGAATTTACGATCCGCTCTAAGGAGTACCTTCAATTGTCCTCTTCCTACTACAGTTTTAATTCTATTTATAGGATTGTGCCTTTACAAAAAGGTCCACATACAACTAATTTCCTAACTAACTCGGACCAAAATTAGAATAATGTGACTAACCTGACCACTTGTCAACATCTTCCTCTTGCGCAGTTTACTTGGGCACTTGTCGCTTTCTCTCATGTTGCACCATTCACATCCAGTTTGCCTTCCCATAGGCCCCAAACACAAACTTTTGGATCGCCCTTGACCCATGTCATGAACTGGATATCGTATGTGTGCTTATCTTGACCTTGAAGTCATCATATTCTTTCTTGACTTACTCGACCCCTTCCTTGGTCCGGCTGCTAATTGTTGTGCAATCTTCCATATCCTTCTCACTCGGATTCTCTATAATCTTTTATGCCTCTTGTGTGCGGGCCTCATGTGTGGTTCCAAGCATATTCACAGCCTTTAATCTCAATTGTTCACTAATTTCCCGAAATTCATCTAACTATGTTGTTCGACACTGGTGTCTCTCCCGCGCTTTATTGGCTCATTGTTGGAGTGCCTTCAAATCCACTGCCTTGCTAACCTACACAACTAAGGGCATGATTTTTAAGGATTCTCGCATTGATGCTAGCTAAGCATCTGCTTCATGAAGTTGTGCATCGATTTGTTGCAGTTGCTCATCGTGGACCACACGCATCCAAAAATGTGTGGTTTTGTCCGTCATTGACTTGGCCATTTTATCACAGTTATCTACCTGAGCAGCCACATCCTCTTTCTTGCCTTTGTGCTCTGCGACCTACTCGTTTGGTGTAGTGGGGACTTCATGTGCTTGCAGCTCATCATTCTCCTTCTTTCAGTCTACAATTGTGATGTTAGGAATTTCTTGGGATGCAACTGCAATGGCCCTTTCAAGTCACTCACAATCGTCTAGGCCCTTTGATTTGGACCTGATCACTTCATCGTGTTCCTTCTTTAGCCGCTCAATTTCCTATTGTGCTTGGGTGACTTTCTCCTACAAATTAACTAGCTTATCACGGAAAATATCATCCGAGTCTATGATATCTTGGCTGGTTTCCTTCTACAGTTGCATAAGCGTGTGTGTCGGAAGCTCGTTGACGTCGAGACTAATTACATCAAACTATTGCATGAATGCGTCGACATCTTTCCTTCCAGTCTCTAAGGCATGCAGTGCAATTTGCACAATCCGTACCCTTTTTCCCATACTTAGCTATGTTATTCATTGTAATACATCAACCTGGGGTACCTCCTCTAATATCACATTTGTAAGAGATTGCAACAATCCCTTTACCTGATGGAAATACCCAGTCGAATGCTACTTGAGTTGTGCTTGGGTTTCAAAAGTTGCGATAGCGATTGCAGCTAGGATGCGATTGACCTGGTCATCTTCCATTTTTGGTGCGCTACTTCCCTCGCCGAGCTCAAATATTATTTTGGTCTAGCCTTATTCGAATTATCGTTCTAACTCAGAGTCAGTCAAAGTCTTAGATGAGTGTGCCTCTAATTCCTTGTCGCTTTCCTTCATCTGTTTTCTTTTTCAATTTTAATGTTAGAATGTTAAAAAGGAAGACGTTGTAACTTGTTTTTGACAAAGAACTCGAAATTATCCAAGTGGAAGTGATCGAAATTAAAATATTAATTTTAAATTACGTATATCTTCTACCAAAAGATATAAAAAATTATAACATCTAATATTGATTACAAATAAAGTTATAACTTATTTTAATTTTAATTAATGGACGACAAAATATATTCGTTACAACATCTACATTATAATCGACAAGTAAAAAGTAACGTTACAACCTATCCCTCATACTGGACAAACTTTACAACATCTCCATCATAATCGACAATATTATTTATAGCCAACATTTACATGTGGAACATTACAAGATCTCCCCCATACTGGGTTGAAGAGCACCTCTCGGCACAACAATAACTATGGATAGCCAAAAGAGAAATATTCACAAATGGAAGCGTATCCATAGAGTGCTTTAGTATTGAGAGTGGCCTTCACGAGGTCAAGAAGAGTCAATACTTCAAGTACGTCAATGATGGTCATAAGCGGTTATATTTTAAATGGATCAAGTGGGATGCTTGAAAGAAAAGAATGGTGAAGAAAATAGCACAAACCTTAAGATTGCAGTAAGATTCCGGAGTGGGTGTAAGTGCTGATGAAGACAAACATTGTAATTTGTGTGTAACTGCTAATGAAGACAAACATTGTAATTTGTGATTTAGTAAGTTTTACAATGTAACCATTAAAGAGCATGTCGGAGATAATGGTTACATTAGAGTTGGTTTGAATTTGTTACATATAGGAGAGATCTCTATCTTCATTTTTAGAATAAGTTTGATGTAAGACTAATTATATAAATGTATTACATGTGAGTGTAATTGAGTAATAAGAAATATTATTAGTGTGCAATGGCTGCTGTCATATTTTATTATTAAAAGAACATTCTGCCGTTTATCAAATTGATAACTCAGAGTAGGTGTCTTGCCACTGGGCATATTAGAAAAATGCGATTTCGCCTTTATAATGAAAAAAAACCCAATTTATTCAAACATATGGTGGAACAGTTTGCTGTCACTGGATTATACTTAGGACAGCTGCATTAACATATCTTGCAGGAACAGCTTAACTTCTTTACCAAACTCATCCACAATATTGCTCCGAAGATCTCCAAAAGCTTCAACAACTTCATTTTCATTTTTTTTGACCGCCTTCTTTCTTATAAAGTGCTGCTGCAATATTTATCCCAAATTGAAACTGAATTGAATGGAAGAATTTGCATCCTGCAAGCACAAGTTTCCCCATTCGCACAACTTCGAGAACAAATTTCCTAAAAGCCGAGAGCAGTTCCCGTGCTACATAGCATTTTATTCAAAGATACGGTGGAACAGTTGGGTGTCACTGAGTTTTATTTAGCACATGTACATTAAAATCCCGCAAAATATCTTGCAGCAACAGCTTAACTTCTGTACCAAACTCATCCACAATATTGCTCCGAAGAAGATCTCCA